>NW_010729112.1:102587-119506 GCF_000365185.1 Nelumbo nucifera | reverse complement strand
ACATTTAAAACTAACACGAGTCTCTATAAGTGTCCAGTTTTAGGGTCTTACACAGAATTATACCAAACAACATGAATCAAACATGCACTTTATTTATTTACAYTAAATGTCAAAAGTACATCAAATCGGATTGAAGCTAAGGGCATACAAAACTGTCTAACATAGTTGCCATCTTTGGCTTTCCAATAAGATCCCAACAGGTTTCACATGCATGTATGGAATGCTGGCAATGGGTGCACCACAATTTGTCCATGTCATCCCCCTTCTTGTAGTTACCCTTTTTCATTAAATTGTTACCATCATTTGCAGCCAAAACATCTGTTGCTCCCCCTTAGTTGTAGTCATCACACTCCTGCTTTTCGCAAATTGTATTATGGCATAAACTTTCTGGACTAAAGGAAGATAACTCTTCCCCAAAATCTGAACCCTGAGAGGTTCATGCACCAGATTTAGTCCTATAAAGAATGCAAAAACACGTTGCTGTGAAACCAATTTCTTGTATTCTTTTGAGACAAGAATGCAAATACATTTTTCCACTCAATTGTTAGGCAGTGATCTAATTCTTTCCAGACTGAAGTGAGGGCTGAATAGTAAGCAGAGAATCTATGATCACCTTGCTTACAGGTGGAGGATTCAGCCTGCAACATTTTTGCATTATGTCTCTGTTCAGAATAGGTTGATTTAGTCTGTTCCCATATCTGATTTGCTGTATCAGTCCACATAAAAATAAGAAATTACAAGAAGCCTGTGGCATATACTATTATAAAAGATATAAAATCCCAACAGGCACAAAGTTAAATCATTCTTTGTCACAACTAATAAATTCTCTATGTGTTACCAATCAATCATCAACAAATAAACAACTCAATACAAGAAAAAAACCCCAGTAACATATAAGAGACTGTGGATGAAGGGGAAAGGATTTGGGGATTAATCTTGCAGATCTTTAGACTCTTGGTAGAGGACGAATTAGGGGAGAATTTTGAACAGGAGGGTGACACTCCAGTTCCTAGTTCCCAGGTAGGGGAAGGGAGGGAGAAAGGGTAAAGATAGGCGAAAAAACAACAAAGAGGAGAAATAGGAAGAAGAGTCAAAAAAAGAAAAGAGTGGAAGAACAAGATAAATCTAAGAAAAAGCTTGAAGGAGGGACATCTAAAAGGAGAGTTTGGTAGAATTGAAGGCAGAAAGGATGCTATTATTAAAGGATTCAAGAACTTGATGCTGCTGAGGCAAAGTGAGGATTGAGGCTTGAAGAAAGGGAAGAGAGATGGAAGTTGAAACAGGATTTGGAGGAATTTCTCAAAAAAGAAGAGATAAGCTGGAGAGAAAAATCAAGATGCAAGTGGTTGAAGGAAGGAGATGGTAATACAAGATTTTTCCATAGTTTGGCAAGTGGAAGAACATTGTTGAAAGTTTGGAATGGAATGGGGCAGTGCTGACAAGAGAGGAAGAGATTGCAAAAGCTTTTGTGGAGCATTTTAATTCCATTTATGACAGCCCCAGTAGAGTAAGAGAGACGCTAATCGACTTTGAATGGCATGTTGGAGAAAGGGAATTGTTGGAACCCCTAGACGACCGTTTGAGGTTCAAGAAATAAAAGAGGCAGTTTTCTCTATGGAGGTTTTCTTGGAGTTCTTTGAAAGAGGAAAAATAAACACGGGTGCAAATGCTACTTTCATAGTTTTGATCCCTAAGAAGGTGCCTGCAGTTTAGCCCAAGGACTTTAGACCTATCTCTATAAGATCACTTCTAAAGTTCTTGCACTAAGACTGAGGAAAGTCCTCCCTTCCTTAATCTCACCGAACCAAGGGGCCTTTGTGAGAGGGAGACAAATTATCGATAAGATTTTAATAACTAATGAATGTGTGGATTACAAAAAAAAAAGGAGAAAATGGTCTGATTTATAAACTTGACCTAGAAAAGGCTTATGATTTGGTGGATTGGGATTTCTTGCTAGAAGTGTTGAGGAATAGAGGCTTTGGGGAGATATGGTGTAATTGGATGAAGGGTTGTATTACCTCTTGTCACTTCTCAGTGTTAGTGAATGGAGTAGCAAGGGACTTCTTTCCTGCAAAGAGGGGCCTTAGACAAGCAGACCCTTTGTCACCTTTCATCTTCACCTTAGTAGTGGATGTCCTAAGTGTCTTGATTTCTAGGGCTGATTCAAGAAATTTACTAAAAGGTTGGAGAGTTGGGAGGCAAAAAGTGATTGTCACTCACCTACAATTTGCAGATGATATCATTCTCTTTTGTGAAGGGGAAACTGAGGAGATGGATAATTTGAGATTGGTGGAGATGCATTTTGAGAGAGTCTCCAATCTGAAAGTCAATTGGAACGAGAGTTATGTAGCGGGGGTGAATTTACGGGAAGATGAAGTGCATTTGGTGGCTAGGGCTTTAGGTTGCGAGATAAGTGGTTGGCCTCTGGTATATTTAGGTTTGCCCCTAGGGGGAAATCCTAGAACAAAAAGCTTTTGGTACCCAATTTTGGAAAGATTCACTAAGTCACTAAGAAGCTAGCAGGGTGGAAGAGAAATTATATCTCACTAGGGGGTAGAATCACTTTAATCAAGTCCACTTTGGCCAACCTTCTGGTGTATTTTTTGTCTACCTTTAAGCTTCCTGCCAAGGTTGCCAATAAGTTAGAAAAGCTCATGAGAGACATTCTATGGGAACCGGGTGACTCGAAAAAGGACCATTTAGTGAAGTCGGAAGTAGTTTCTAGGAAAAAGGAAGTTGGGGTGGGGGATCTAGGCATTGGCAAATATCAGATTAAGAAATGTAGCTTTGTTAGGAAAGTGGTTGTGGAGATTTCCTTTGGATCAGGACAATTTGTGGCACTTGGTGGTGGAAAGTATTCACAGGATGGCAGCTAATGGATGGGATGCTGGCGTTGACCTTAGGGCTTCTCATTTCTCCCATTGGAAAGCAATTGCTGGAATCTTGCCTTTCTTTTAGCCTTTCATCAGATTTGATGTGTGTTCAGGTAATAAAATTCTGTTTTGGGAGGACCTTTGGCTTTTGAACACCCCCCTTAAGGATAGATTCCCGGTAATGTATTCTCTTTCCCTAAATAAATTCAAAACCATCTCCTCACTTCGTGTGTTTGAGGGGACTTGGGATTTGGGTTTGAGAAGAGGGTTGAGGGATTCCGAATTGGCTTTTGCAGACGAGTTGTTCATTGTGTTGAGTTCAATTTTCCTGGATCTTTCATGCCCAGATAGTAGAATTTGAAAAGAGTCTTCTTCAAGGACTTTCTATTGTGTTTCTCTTTTCCTGATAAAGAAGTTTGGCATTCTCCTATGCTACCAAAGGTTAGGGCTTTTTGCTGGGAAGTGGCTCTTCAAAAGATAAATACTATGGATATACTTCAAAGAAAAAGGCCTGATTGGTGCCTTTCCCCATATATCTGTTACCTTTGCTTAAGAAATGGTGASATGGTGACTCATCTTTTGATTTCTTGTCCTTTTGCTTCTTATTTGTGCGATTTGTTCTCTTCTTTGTTTGGTTGTAGATGGAATCCCCCCTCGGGTGTGCTGAACCTTTTTGACTCTAGCTTCTTCTGACAACCAAGGAAAATGGGTAGGGTAATGTGGATAAAAACAAGAGCAGCCATCTTATGATCAATTTGGGAAGATAGAAACAATAGGATCTTACTAGGGCAAGAAAAACCCAAGGAAGCACTTGTTGAGGTTGTCACCATCAAGGTTATGCACTGGCTGAAAGTACATCATCTCTTCAAGGACTTCTCCTCAGCTGACTTAATTAGAAATTGGAGTTCTATAGCTGTATCCTCTCCTTCCTCCCTTGTGGTACAAGAAAGTTGGGTACCACCGCCTCAGTTTAGGGTGAAGCTAAACTTTGATGGAAGCTCCTTGGGTAATCCAGGTCAGTCGGGAGTCAGGGGTGTGTTCAAAAATGAGGAAGGAAAAGTCTTGGCCCTTTACTCGGGCCCAATTGGGGTGGGAGATTCATTAAGGCCAGAAGTAATGGCCTTACTTCAAGGTTTGAGACTGGCGAAACACTGGGGAATGCAACAATTAGAAGTGGAAGGAGACTCCAAACTGATAATAGGGTGGATGCAATCTGGAAACTTGGGAGTTTGGTCTCTTAGACAGCCTCTAAGAGAGATTATTAGCTTAGCAAGGGAGATTGGGGTGCATTTTGAATGGGTAAGAAGGTCAGCAAATGGAATGGCTGACACTTTAGCTAAGCAAGGATCTACTAGGGAGGCTTTGTTTTGGGCTTGTTTGTAAGTTTTTGTTTTGAAATTCCATCGATTTTGTGGGTGGTAATTCTGTAATCTTTTTAATTCTTTAATGAAAGTTACCGTTTCCTATAAAAAAATAATAATAATAATAAGAGACAAGGATGGGAATCTGAGAGCACTCTACTCAGGACTGGTGGGGAATGGAGACTCTTTAAGGGCTGAACTGTATGCAGTTCTACAAGGTGTACAGATTGCAAGAGAGATAGGTTTGGAGTGTTTGGTGATAGAAGGGGACTCCAAGGTGGTGGTGGGTTGGCTTAGGCCTTAGAAATCTAGATTCAATGATATGATGCTATAGAAATGAAATGAAGAAATTCAAATGGGCAGCACAATGTATGAATTTGACTATACAATGGGTGGGAGGGGAGGCTAATTCGTTTGCTGACTTTCTAGCCAAGCAAGGAGTAATTAGGGATCGGTTGTATTGGGCCAATTGTAATCTTTGTGCTGTTTTTTTTCCTTTTAAAGAGTGAGGTTGCACCTCACGCCTCCCCTTGGGATGCTTGTAACAGTCTTTATCTTCTTTTTTGATAATGAATTCTTAATGAGCTTTTATTTATTAAAAAAAATCCTAGTAACATTTAAGTATAAACTTATTTAATCTCAACAGCAAGTAGTACAGTTCCAGTATTGGTTTTAATGGATAAACCTGATGACTGTAACGTGGTACATTTTCAAACTAAATGCAAGGTTCAACTAAATCTTGATGTCTGAAGGATATCTTGTTATCATTGAATATAAAATGGAAGGAACAGAATGGAATTATTAGGCATATCTTTACTTATACAGGAGAAAATGTTTGGAAAGTATGACCTGAAAGAAAGAAGATTGATAATAGTTTGTTCTTTATTTTAGTTTGCTGATAAATAACTCAATGTACGGGTTTTTTCATGTCATGATACCACTGAGCATAATTATTCATTTTGGTCTTTCTGCTCTCAAGTTTAACCATAAAAAATGACCTAGAGCATCTAGTATGTTACATTTAGATGCTCCTTTAAATTGAAGATGTTTTATCTTAATTTTTTTTTCATTATTCCTTTTTGTGGACATTATCATCTGTTGTATGTGTGTGTGTGGGATCTATGAATATATTATAATTGGCTCAACCACTGGAGTACCTGTTTAAATTAACTATTTGTAGCATCCTGAAAACAACTCAGCAATGATACATATCCTTGAGATGCTCCCATGAGGAAACATACTGTTTATAATTTATGGTCATGGTTGATTTGGTAGTTGGCACTGCCATTGCAAAAGATTTTTCATGGGTTCAAACATGTCTAACAAATTTAGAAGCATTTATGTTGAAGAATCATTATGTTTTGTGCTACTCTACTTTTGATTTTTGTATTAACAATTCAATGTTGACAGGACCAAAGACCCTACGTGGAATGAAGATTTCACTTTAAATATTAAGAAACCCCCTACCAAAATTCTTCAGGTTTTAATCCATCATTAATGAACTTTGAATTTTCCTATCTGGAATCTAGTTTCTGAATTTCCTGTTTTGAATTTCTTATGATTCATTTTTATCCATCAGAAAATTTTCATTCAGTTTGGATTAAGTGTTGGAGGGAAATTACATAACTTATAGTTGATTTTCACTTTAGGTTGTAAGTCTTCTACCTGTTTTTTTTCTTGGTTTGCTGTATTTGTGAATTTCTTTCATCTAATATTTAATAATTTGTCATTCATAAAAAGGACAATTAGTTTCTCTGATCACTTTGTGCAATAAATAAATAAATARAAAGTTAGGTCCATATTCAGATCATCCCTCTCAGGACCCTAAATAGCTGGAACCAACATTGGGCAATGGCCCTTTTTTATAGAAAAAGATGACTAAGGCATGCCTAGGTGCTCAGGTGAGGCACATTTTAAGGTATCCGCCTCGCCTAGGCCCTAGGCACAACACTTCCAAAAGGCGTGCACTTGGTGTGCCTTGTGCTTCAGCCCAGGCGTGTGCATTTTTTTATTTTTTGCACTTTGTTGTTTTTTGAACCTAGTGGCTAGGCTAGGGGCTTTGCCTTGGACCCCCCGACTAAGCCCCCTCAAGGCAAGCCCCTTGAAAATGTTCTATATATTTGATTTTATTTTTAATTATTTCAATACGCTTTACATGTTATGTTTATGTATTTTTATTTTAGATAATAGTTTTTTTTGAAATTTTTATTTTAAAGTTTAAGTTTATATTTTTATTAATATTATGTTTAATATATATATGTATTTTAATTTTTTTTGCATTTTTTGATTTTTTGTATTTTTGCGTCTTGCTTCGAAAAGGTGCATGCCTTGCCTTGCACATTGCGCCTTGGGCACAAATTTCCCCTTGTGCTTTTTTTTGTGCCTTGCGCTTTTAAAACACTGGGTGTAGATTGTTTTGTATTGTAAAGCAATGTTGAGTAATATGTAAAGGGTCTTTCATACATCCTTACACATATGTTAATAAAATTTTTGGTTACTTGTTAGTTATTACTCCTTTTTTGTTTTGTCTTTTGTTGCTACTCCTAGATGTCCAAAGGTTGTGGCCCTTGTGGCTGATCCTAAATGGAGGAAAGTAATGGATGAGGAAATGGAGGATTTATTGAAAGCGAAGAGGTGGGGGCTTGTGGATTTACCTAATGAGAAGAATACTGTAGGGTGTAAGTGGGTATACACTATGGAACATAGAACTGATGGGATTGTAGTTGGTTGCAAAAAGGTATACACAGAATGAGGGTATAGGTTATAAAGAGACCGTTGCCCCAATTGTAAAACTCAATTCTATAAGAGTGCTATAATCCTTGGCTGCAAATTTCTCATGGAATTATATCAACTTGATGTGAAAAATGCTTTTCTCAATGGAGATTTGCAAAAAGCCTTTATGGATCCACTTTTGGGATATGCCATCAAAGGTAAAGTTTGCAAGCTGAAGAGAAGAGCCTTGAATGGTTAGAAACAATCTCCTAGTCTCCTAGGGCATGATTTGAAAGGCTGTGCAAAACAATGAAAGGTTGGAATATACTCAAAGTAGTGCGGGTCATGCCTTGTTTTACAAGAAGGGAGAGAAACTTACTGCATTGGTTGTATATGTTGATAGGTAATCACTAGAAATGATCCAGAGGTAATCAAAAGGCTGGAGAACTTCTTTGGCTTTAGAGTTTGAGATCAAGGATCTGAGTCCCCTGAGATGTTTTCTTGGAATAGAAGTGGCAAGGTCTAGTGAAGGGATATACATTTGTCAAAGAATGTTTGCATTGGACTTGCTAAAAGAATCATTGGAGTTAGGGAGTAGACTGCTAGATACTCCTATAGAGCTGAACCATGGACTTCATGAAGGAAATGAGGATGCCTATCCTGATAAAGAAAGGTATCAAAAGCTTGTGGATAAACTTCTCTATCTCTTACAGAYCACACATTGCATATATTGTCCATGTTGTGAGTCAATTTATGCATGCTTCCAAGGCTTTTCATATGAAATTTGTTGAAAGAGTACTCAGATATATCATATATAATGGAATGTCCAGGAAAAGGTTTGTTATTCAGAAAGAATGATAATATGGAAATTGAAACCTATACTTATGTAAATTGGGGATGCTCTACTGGTGATAGGAAGTCAACAACTGGGCATTGTACCTTTGTTAGAGGGAATCTAGTAACAAGGAGTAAGAAGTAGATTGTCGTGGCTGAATCCAGTGCCAAGGTAGAATATTTAACTATGGCCTATGGTGTTGCAGAACTATTGTGACTTTGAATTTTGATGAAGGAATTGGGTGAATAAGTTGCTGGACCTCTCAAGCTCTATTGTGACAATCAAGCAGCAATTAATTTAGCAATTGACCTTGTTTCAACACGACCGAACAAAACACCCAATTCCTTAAACACCCAATAGAGCTTGAGAGATCTAGCAACTTAAACACCCAATTCCTTCATCAAAATTCAAAGAACAAAACACATTGAGATTGATACACACTTTGTTCAAGAGAGGATCATCTTTGGTCACCTGTGTTCTTTAAATGCCCTTTGGAGGACAACTTGCTGATGTGCTCACTAAAGACTGCCGAAAATTAGGTTCCATGAGTTGTTGGGCACAATGATTTAAAAGGCACACCTAGGCACATAGGCAAGGCACAAGGTATGCACTTTTCCTAGGCCCTAGGTACAGCACTTTCAAAAGGTGTGTGCCTAGGTGCAGCACTTTCACCAGGTGTGTGTCTTTTCATAATTTGCACGCTTTGCTTTTTTTAAGCCTAGTGGCTGGGCTGGTCCCCAAACCTCTGACCAAGCCTCCTGAGGCAAGCTCAAACAAGTCCATGATAATTTATTCTTTCATCTCCTTAATACAATACATTTTTTAAAAGACAAAGAACTATAATTAAAATCACAAAATTAATCTTTTACGTATGAAATAAGAATTTAAAACCTTAACATGGACTTGCTTGGGCTTGTGTCAAGGGGCTTGGTACAAAGGCTGCTTGTAGAATCTGGAATGCAAAATGTTAAACATCTCATTAGCTGTTTGAAATAATGCAATTTGGAAAAAGAATAAAGAGACTGAATGTTTTACATGTTTGAATATGTTTTATATGTTATGCTTGATTTTATTTTTACATTTTCATTTTGAATATGTTTTGCATGTTATGTTTATGTATTTTAATTTGAGATAATAGTTTTTTAAACATTCATTTTAAAATTTAAGTTTATATTTTTAATTAATATTATCTTTAATTTTCTATTTTTTTGCATTTTTTGACCTTTTTTTTGCATTTTTGCATCTTGTTTGGAAAAGGTGCACACCTCGTTTTGTGCCTAGCGCCTGAGGAACAAAATGTCCCTTGTGCTTTTAAAACACTGGTTGGGCAAGATGAACATGGTAAGTATCTATAATTTGTTTGAGGGGGAGTGTTGTAAGAGCAGAGTTTTTTGGGCCCAACCCATCTATTTAATGTATTGCAGTCTTATATTGTATTTGTGGGTCTGGACTTATTATATTAAGTTGTCCATTTGTTGGTTTTTGTTCTGTCCTGTTAAGGGTATACGTGTAATTTTCACTGTTTTAAACCTAATATAAAACCTAATGTGACCTGGACAACAGTGTGAGAAGCTGCTGCCACTTTCTTCTTCAAAATCTTTTCTTCTTCTTCTTGCTGATGAAAAAAAAAAAGACGAATATCTCTTCTTCTTTCTTCTCTCTTCAAGCTCTGGATACAAACAACTCGGAACAGAAGAATGAAGTGCAATGGCTTGGTTACCTGAGTTGGTGGTATATGAAGTGGAAGGGACAATGGATGAACTCTCCAGTTGATGAAGTATCCTAACGAACTGTACGGAACCCATTGAGCGAGTCTCAGCGGTCATAGTATTGGAGTGAGTAGGCTGGTCATCTTGAACAGCTGTGCTAGCTGCCACATTAGCTGAGTTAACCTTCTTCCCTGGCTTCTTCTGGAATTTCTTAGGCTTCCTCACTAAATCTCATCAATTCTTCTTTATGTGTCAGGTCTGTACCCATTTATCTCAGCCCAAAGAGCATTAATAACTGGAAGGAATAACTCTTCAAAGGGTTTCAAATCAGTCTTCAAGCAAAAACTTCCACACAGTCTTTGAGTAGCCTTGAAAACAAGCCCTTTGATCCCTGTGCTAGCTGCCACATTAGCTGAGTTAACCTTCTTCCCTGGCTTCTTCTGGAATTTCTTAGGCTTCCTCACTAAATCTCATCAATTCTTCTTTATGTGTCAGGTCTGTACCCATTTATCTCAGCCCAAAGAGCATTAATAACTGGAAGGAATAACTCTTCAAAGGGTTTCAAATCAGTCTTCAAGCAAAAACTTCCACACAGTCTTTGAGTAGCCTTGAAAACAAGCCCTTTGATCCAATGCCTTAAAACGCGGAGGCATGATGCGAGGTGTTCCACTACCTAGAGGCGTGAGGCATAGTTCAGAACGTAAGAGGCGTAAGCCTCCCGAACACAAGGAGGCTTGGAGGGGGAAGGTCTGGGGGTGCTTTCCAGCTGAAGGGGCTGGGGGCAGACCACTTTTTTTCCCCTTATCTTTTCTTCCCTTCCCTTTCTTTTCCTTTACTTTACTTTCCTTTTTTTTGTCTTTTTTCTTTTTTTTTCAGCCTTTATATATGAGGTGTGCATGAGACGTATGCCTCAGAGGTGTCAACGCCTCTGGCATACGCCTCAGGGCGTTTTGGGAGCGCCTCGCTTGGAGATGTGCCTCCTGGTGTACGCTTCACATGCCTTTTAAAACACTGCTTTGATCTGTATACAGGCCCACAAACAAAAGAAATACAGAGACATCATATCCCCTGCTGATTCACAAACAGCACCACAAGACTACTACTGCTACGATCTCCCACTCGCAACAAGCCTTGGTATAGACCATCGACTGAAACAGATTTAAAAACTTTCTAAAAACAGCCTTTCTACATTACCAATTCTCTATTCATATCTATAAAGAATATCCTTGGTGTTACAACTGAGGAAAAAAATAAGGAAGAGAAGGACCTTCTACCTTCGGTCAGTCCGGGGGGATTAAGATTTGTCTCCTCTTTTAGATCATATGAGCAGGAAAATAAGTTAAAAAAAAGGAAGGAGTTGATCAGATCTCCTGCTCTGATACCATGAAAGCAACCTAGGGAGAAGTGTAAGAGAGAAAGAAGAGGGAAAAGACAAACAAATGGAAGGCAAAAAGTGAGCGTGCTGTTTCCCTCTCCATATTTTATAATATTGAACATAACAAGAGGTGAAAGGACTAGAGTACCCTTATGTCACTAGTAACACATATTACAACACTAATAAATGGGTGAATTGGTGCAGCTGTGACATATGTGAGATGTGAGCCAACTTTATTGTTTATTGCAAAGCTTATTTCTGATTGTTCTTTCAACTCAGGTTGCAGCTTGGGATGCAAACCTTGTAACCCCACATAAACGCATGGGTAATGCTGGCATTAGCTTGGAGTCCCTTTGTGATGGTAATATTCTATTCTATTTTATTTTGTTGATTGAAAACCATAAAAGAGCATAAATTCAGGCACCTTCCCATCAACCCACATGCATGGCTAGTTATAATTTGTGAGGAATATGAGTTGCTGACTCTAGACAAGAGAAGTTACAAATTGCACAACTATTTTCATGTTAATCATTTATTTATTGATTCAAGGTTGGTTCTTGTTTGAGGACACCTTAAGAATGACTATCTCCTTAAGGAACAACTACTCATGCTTGTGGTTGTTCTCTTTAGGTATGCAAACAGATCGGATCGGATTCAAATTAGGGTATATCTGAATCTAATATTGATTCAAATTCAAATCCAACAAGGATGTCGGATATCCGAATCAGATCCGATCTGATTTGATTTTTAAAAAATTAGTAAATTATTGAAAAGAAAAGAAGATATAACAGTTTGAATAAAGAAAAACAAAAAATACAAGTATTTTTTCAACTATTTTCATGATTCATCATATATATACATGTTTTTTATAAAAAATAGATAATATAAAATTTACAAAAATGCAATATAAATAACATATTTATAAATAAATAAATACCATATATATATACATTATATTTGATCGGATCCTTTCAGATCAGATGGGGGGATCCAAATTTGATCCGATTTTTAATCGGATCCTATCATACGATCCAATCCGAAAAACTGAAATGGGGATATCCGAATCTGACAAAAATAGGATCGGATCGGATCGGATCCATTTTCCCCCTAGTTCTTGTAGAGGAGATGGGCCGAATGGCCCATAGACTGTCATTTCATGTTATGTTATGTTTCTCTTTGTTATGGGCCTTATTCTGGGCCCATACTCTGTAATGTTCTGTTTTTTGTATTTTTCTGCCCACTCAAGGGCCTCTCTGTAATTTATCAAAGATTAACACCTTAATAAAATGTTTAGAGTGTTAGAGTGAGGTTAAGTTCGAAACTCTCACTCTCTAACACTCATTGCCGCCAGCTCTCTCTCTTCTCTTCCTCTCTTGTTTGTTTAGTTTCTGTTTTGCATCTAATCTCAAACAGTTCCATACATCAAGTGAACTGTTTTCAACTTGGTATCAGAGCGGGTCATTGCTTGGCGTGTCCCTCATGTGGTTCTAGTTCAGCCAACTGCATGAGGAGGTTCTAGGGCTGAATGTTTACAGTCATTCGCCTGGTTCTTGGAGGTCATTGGAGTGTGCCCAAATTTCTATACACTTGGAGAAGGGTTCGGTGACCAGGAAGAATCAGAGAGCAAGTTTTCCAGCCTGATTTGAAATCAGAGAAAAGGGATTCCGAAGCTAGATTTCGAAGCTAGCTCAGAGAAAGTGTTCGGCCTGGTTTGAAGTTCAAACCAGAGATACTGTAAGTTGTTTTCTCAGTTCTTTGCTGAGTTATTTTTGTTATTTGGGAGGACTGTTAAAGCATTCAAAGCACACCTCCATTCGGCCCATCTCCTCTACAGTTCTCTTGTGTTTACCTCTATATAATTCTCTTATGTATAGATGCTCTCTCAGAGAAGATTGTACGCATTCTCCCAATTCTGTCCATGGTGTATTTCATATACATCCATAACCAATTTATTGTCGCAAAAACTCTTGGCTTCCAGATTATGCCAATGGTTTGCATTTCCCCAAATTTAGCAAAAACTTCCAAAATTTCACTTTCCTTGGGGAAATGAAATTCTACTGGATATAAATTTCTCCTAATGTATTTCTGCTATTAAAAAATTTTCAATATATCTGTTGACAGTGTAATTAATGGGCTGTGGGCTTTATGGGCCTTAGTTTTGTGTTATTTTTCTTAGTTATGTTCTTTCTTTTATTAGTTGTTGGTCCTTAGCCCACAAGTTTATTATTGTTTAGTTGTGATCGCCCTATTAACTTATAGGCTCCCATCATTTGAAACATTTATTCTCTCACTTTTGCACTAAAAGAGCCAGTAAAACATCAGACAAACAAATACTAATAAAAAATATGGTAAATATATTTCTTAGGGTTGAGTATGTCAGGTTGGGTAAGTGTTAGGATTGAGGGTTCACAACCTCAGGTTGGGGTTGGCCTCAACCTGATCTAATCTGGCCTGACTCGCACACCTACTAATGTATAGGAAAGAAAAAAACACCAGAAAAATACAAGACCACCACCAATATATTCAAAGATATCATACCCACCATTGATTTCTGATCCCAGCTCAAGATTATTATTCAATCAATCTAGAGATATGAACAGAATTTTTTTTTCTGATAATTGAAAATGATTTTTTCATTGATCAAGTGCAATAAAACTTTACAAGGATCCCTTGGGGAGGCACGAGGTGCAGCCTCCCCTAAACATTACAAGTGATCAGAAATAAAGATTACAAGGCTGCCCAAAATAAACAATCCCTAATAGACCCCTGTTTAGCAAGATATTCAGTGAAGGCATTTGCCTCCCTCTACCCACCCACTGATATCTACAAGTTATGTGCCTTGTTAAACATTTGACTTTTTTGATGTGATCCCTATAACTCCAAACAACTGAGTCTGGATTTGACAGCCACCCCACAATCACCTTAGAATCCCCTTAAATTAATAGATTCTCCCCTCCTAGTTGATTAGCAATTTGAATTCCTTGTACTGCAATTAACAACTCATCTCTTGTAGAGTCCCCTATCCTTACCAGGCCTTAGAATAAGGATATGATGTTGCCATTCTCATTCCTCTGTACTCCTCCAATTCCAGACGGTCCTGGGTTACCTTGACTACTTCCATTAAAATTCAGTTTAAAAACTCCTTCTGGAGGAGTTACCCAAACTGTTGTGTCTCTGGGCTTCCTCACCGAAGTGTGTGCAACTGTGGCCCAATTCCTCCAAATGTCATCAAATGTAAAGGAATTGAAAGAAGCCAAGGATTTCAGCCAATGAATAGCCTTGGTTGAGATACAGTCCTTCACATCTGTAAATGACTTCTCCTTATCTTGGAAGATTCTAGCATTTCTTTCTTCCCAAACCGTTCATAAGGTGGCTGCTCTGAAACATCTCTACATACTCCTCCCTCTTTTTGTTGGGCAAGCAAAAGTATCTGGTGAGAATAATAATTTTACCTCTATTGGTTGATTCCACCTATAGCCAAACAAACCAAACATCCAATCCTAGAGAGTTGCAGTAGAGGAACAAGAAACCGGTAAGTGATAACAGTCCTCAACATGAGATTTGCATATCACACACCAGTTTGGGATAAACATATAAAAGGCTTTTTCTTTTGTAAATTCTCCACAGTATTAGTCTTACCAAGGTACATTTCCAGCAAAAAACAGCAATTTTGGGGGGCACAAGCTTTGTCCACACTTCTTTCACTAGGAAAGGCTCAAGCAAATTACTAGAACAAAGGGATTTGAAAAAAGATGCACAAGTGAAGTAACCTTTTGGAATAGGGCTCCATGCCCTTTTATTAGAAGAAGAAGGGTCCAAACAAACACTCTCTAATATGGGTTGAAGTTCAGTAACACAAACAAGCTCATTCTCCCTTAAACCCTTACGCAAACCAAAGTCCTAGTTCAAGGATAAAAGTARGACTAGAGGGGGGTGGAAGATAGAAATAACCTCCTTTTTATAAAGGGAAAGAGAAAAGAGAAGGAAATAGGTCTTTTAGAGGTTGGTTACCCACCCAAGCGTCTTCCCAAAAAAGAACCAAAATTCTGGAGCAAGTGTCATACCTTACAAATTGCACGAATTTGGGGAGGACACCATGTATTGCCTTCCAAGGTGTTGTTTGGGTAGCCCGATGAGATACCCCAACATCCCAACCAGAGGCAAAACAGCCATGAATACTAACCACAACCCTGTGCACAAACTTTCTCTCTCCAAAGGCCATCTCCATAACCACTTCCCTAATAAAGCTTCATTTATGAGGACCAAATTCCCTAATCCTAGACCCCCTGCCTCTTTACTCCGACAAACTGTCTCCCAATTAACTAAGTGATCATTTTTCTTCTCCCCTTGTTCCCAAAGAAAATCTCTCATCAATTTTTTTAATTTCCTAGCCTCCCTATGAGGGATCTGAAACCCTGAGAGATAATAGATTGGTAAATCGGCAAGCGTAGCCTAAAGTTGATCTTTAGATTGGAAACTCTCTCCAAGCCTAAAATTAGATCCTTAAGGTTTCTCACTCTTTCCTTTTCACTTCCTTCACAAAAGATGATAATATCATCCATAAACTGGAAATGAGATACAGAGACATTGTTCCTTCCGATTTTCCAACCATCTATTACCCCCTCCTTATCTGCCTTTAATATTAGTCTACTCAATACATCCGCCACCAAAGTAAAAAGAAAGGGAGAAAGAGGATCACCCTGTCTCAACCCTTTGCAAGCTGGAAAGAAATACATTACCACTCTATTCACTAGCACAGAGTAATGAACCGAAGTAAGGCAACCAATCATCCACAAGTACCATCTTTCCCCAAACCCACAAGTCCTTAGTATCTCCAAGAGGAAACTTCAGTCCATATCGTATGCCTTCTCAAGGTCTAGTTTGCAAGCAAAGCCTTGGCCCCCCGACTTCCTCATATCCTCCACACACTCATTTGCTATTAGGATTTGTTCGATTATCTGCATATCTTGTACGAAGGCTCCTTGAGCTTGACTAATGAGAGGTGGTAAGACCACTTTGATCCTTAAGGATAGCACCTTTGCCAAGATTTTATAGATGTTGGTCACCAAGCTAATGGGCCTATAGTCTTTTGGGTGTTTAGCATCAATCTTTTTAGGAATGAGAGTTAAATGTATTTTCTCTTAATTTCCAAAACTGCATAGATGTATTTTCTCTTAATTTCTAATGAAACACTCCAAAAAAAAAAAGAAAACCTTGGAGAATCCTTTTGATCATAAAATGAATATGTAAATATGTGTAAAATGATCTCTTTCAAAATATAAGATTCTCATGTATGTCTGTGATAGGCCATGCATACTCCTGCTAATGTCATTGATGTAGGACTGATGTGATCCTAGAATGGTAACAGAGTTGGGGGAAACTGCCAAAGTAAATGATGATGGTAAAGGGTTAGGTCCAAGGTTTTGAGGTGGGGGGTGAGGGTTTGTCTAGGATGATATGGCTATATGATGTGATTAGGAAGTGAGTCTAGTGCGGAAATTTCTAGATGGAGAATACCAGGAAATTTCAATTGTTAGACAGTTGTATGCCCTTAGCTCCAATCAGTTTGATGTACTTATGACATTTATTGTAAATGAATAAAGTGCATATTTGATTCGTGTTCTTGTGGTGTGTTTTTGTGTAATACCCTTAAACTGGACACTTAATGAGACTCGTGTTAGTTTAGAATGTTCACAGCCGTTGGATAAGTCTGGGGAGATTTATCTTGCTAAGGTTGACATTGGTGTGCTGCCAAGTGTTGGGGTGGCCTGTCTCAGCTGCCAGGGTGAGACCCAAAGCACATGTAGTGTAGGTTTACTTGAAACCCTGAACTGGACCAGATTTCCAGTATTGCCCTGGACCTTGGAGATTAGTGGGCAAAACTAGAAAGTTACACCTGATCTCTAGTCTCGATTATGATACTGCACTAGGTGTCGGATTGGGCTGTCTTTGATATGCCAATCAGTGAGATCCTTAGAGGGGGTCAAAACCTAGGTATGTTGGGACAGTTCGAGAATTCATCTGAGTGGGTGATCATAGTGACAGGATCAGCCC
>NW_010729112.1:29224-48693 GCF_000365185.1 Nelumbo nucifera | reverse complement strand
TAAGAGGTTCGAACATAACTTCTCTCTAACACTCTAAACATCTTATTAATAAGTTAATCTTTGACAAATTACAGAGAGGCCCTTGAGAGAGCAGGAAAATACAAAAAAACAGAATAATACAGAGTATGGGCCCAGAATAAGGCCCACAACAGAGAGAAACATAACATAACATAACATAACATGAACTAACTGTCTATGGGCCATTCGGCCCATCTTCTCTACATGTCACATTTGTAGAAATCTTCTCTAAAGCTGTTGTATAATTTTTTATTTGTTTTCTAGTGCGGTGAGTGGATGAGTTCTTACTAGTCAAGAGGTTTTTTGCCTGTATCTGCAAGATAACTGTGTTTAAATGGGCAATTCAAAGATATTTTAATTCCAAATGTTCAGCAAATTCTTTTACTTGGTGTTGTGAGTTTGACAATGTGAAACATGGCTATATCAGGCAGAAGTTAAAGATAAACAAAATTTGGGAAGGCTTGTAAGTGATCCTTTTAATATAGTTGCAGCCCTACATCTTGATTGCATAAAAGGGATGGCTTTTCAAGTCAATAATAATCACATCAAAGTTTTAGTGCTTTATC
Source organism: Nelumbo nucifera (assembly GCF_000365185.1). Next base: position 48,109 of record NW_010729112.1, on the reverse strand, counting down.
CTGTTGTGGTTTATGTAGATATCATTCTTGTAAGTTATATTTACATAGGAAGTTTTATATATGCCTGTTGGTGTGCAATTCAGAATTGTGAAATTAAAGTGTCAGCATCTATATTTCCTAGTCACTGGCTGATATGAACTCATTGCTTTAATAGGTTAAATCCTGAGAGGATAGGTGGTGACTTCAAGCAAGAAGTTCAGGTAAGCCCAACAACATTAAGTTCAATGATCACATTAAATACTATTTCTGGATCTTGTGAATGCTTAATAATGAATACTGTTCATTTCATTTTCTTGATATAGTGGATTGTGCTGCTTGTTTCAGGTGCACAGTGGTTTCTTAAGTGCATATGATTCAGTGAGGAATAGGATTATGTCACTTATAAAGCTGTCAATTGGATTTCCGTAAGTCATGCTTCCATGTTAAATTCATCTTAAGCATAAACCTTAGATTCTAGTATTGAATGCAAGGAATGATGCATATGCACCCAGTTTTGGATATTGTGGAAGGGATTTGAGTTATCTACTGCATTTGGTTTCCACTACCTAAACTCTTCCGACTTTGTGTGTGGTTTTGTTTTTTTTTTCTTCAGTTTCTGTTAGCTTTTCTGCTGTGTTATTTGTTCTGGGTTTGGTTGTATGGCTTTGGCCTCTTCCTCTTTTCTTAATGAGTATCCTTTCTACCAAAAAAAACCTCTTCCAACTTCCGACTTTAACACATTATTTACATATTTGAAATTTCTTTAATGCCTTATTTCTTGGATGAGAAACAGATGAAAGAAGCATTTTTTTCCTCAAAAAAAAAAATCTATATGTTTCAAGTGTACTTAAATACTCTAGTACTGTATCCAAAGATCATTCTTTTATTTCTTTTGTTTGCTTCTCTATTTGTCCCTTTTTAGGATGTTCTCCTAATTGCATATTAGTTACATTAGGCATCCCATATATGTTGAGTGTTCAATTTTCTCCCTTTAGGGGAACCTAGAGGTGCTGATTACTAGGTTTATGGATAGAAAAATTATTAGATTAGGCTTTTGGAGTGTAAGACCATGGTTTGAAATTTTGATATTTATAGACTATCAGGATGTATAGATGGGGAAATTTGGGGAATATTTCACCAATTTTGATAAGATATTTAGAAAACCTAAAGAAATCACGGAAATTTTCTAAGAACATGGAATTTGTTAAAACTTAATGAAATTGTCAGGAAAATTGTGATTTCACATTTAAGGCTTAGAAAGCCATAGAAAACAACTGTATATATCAAAAAATATATTATTAAAAGACTAAAACAGTATCTCTCTACTTCTCCCTTGTAGTCTCTTAGCCATCTCCTCTTCTCTACATATGTAACTCATTTTCCATCTTGACTTTTGTCTCTTTTGCTACTCTATGTTTTGATTAAATTGAGAATTACCCTTTTTTAGTTGAATGTATTTTTTTTTCATTTTCTTTTGTATTATGGTTATTTAGTAAGTTGATCAAATCAGAATCGTAAGCCAATCATCCAATAACCAAATCCTGTTTGTTCTTTTAGGAAAAAAATTTCACAAATTCGATGATTTTAACAAAATATTAGAAAGTTTTAAAGGTTTCTAAAATTTTAAATCTTAARTATAGTTTATTAATGAAATCTGAAATGCCAATATATTGTTAGTGTATTGGAGATGTTAGGAAAGAACGATTCTTGGAATATTTTGTATCACCCCTAGCGAAATATGAAGGTTTTGGGGATATTTTTCCAAATATTGTTGATATTCTGAACCAAGACTAATCCATGAGGCAATCCTAGAGAAGTAGTTATGGATTTTGGGAATAGAACACCAAGGACCAAACTCTTAGGGGGAGTGGTGGTAGAGAAATATGCCTCATGCAATTTTGGATGGGACCCTTATGCTAGCTACTTTCTCATATGGTGTTAGTGCATGTATTAGAAACAATTAAAGAATGACATGCATCAGACTTAGTTTCTGGATATTATTAAATGGATGTGGGGAATTGAAATCAGATTTTGGGAAGATTTTTGGTTCTCAGATGGAAATATTTTCATAATTTGCTTCCGGCTATATGGGTTGTAGAGACTAGAGAATAGCTATGGAGTTTTTTCTTTTTTTTTATCAGCAAATAAGACTTTTATTAATTTTTTGTTGGTTAGTTATTATTTACTTATGAAGGGCATAGTAGTCATTTTACAAGACTGTAAGTCAAGGTATATATTGAATAGAACAGCATGATGGCTGAGTGCTTTTTTTCCTCCTCAAAAATTTCTTCCTTTCTTCTCTTATTCTCTTCTCTCTTTTACATAGTTTTCAAGGTGTGGCTAGGTGAAGGGGGCGCCTTGTCACCTAGTTACCTAGGTGATGGATTTTTAATAAAAAACATATATCCTAGGGTAGTTCTATAGGTTCCATAACCATATTTCCTTGATAGTTATCCTTAATTTTCATAAGAAAAGTATAAACTTCATGTTGAAGTATGGAAAATCAACATATTCATGAGAAGGAAAGGAAGAAAGAAAAGAAAATTCAAAAAATATAGAGGGTGAGCCCCTATTTTTGTTATAGGAAAAGAAGAAAAGAAAAGGTGAAAGAAGAAAATGTGTTGATTAAAAAAAACTTTAAGTTCTTATTGATTCAGGATTTGAAGTTTTTGAGGGTTCAATACAGCAATTAGAAATGCCTATGTTGATTAAACCCTAACAAATAAGAAAATAATAAAAAGAAAACACACAAAATCAACATTTCAGTTTAATAATATCTATTTTAATAATCTAAAAAAAATTAAGAATATAAAAGTATTTTATAACACAGCATACAAAACTACTTGGCGGTTAGGCCCGGCGTGCCTCCAAGCGCTTGCCTAGGGTGCCTTGACAACTATGCTCTTTTATTTACTACTCATCCTTTAGAATTTCTCAGAGAAAGTTCACACGTTGGTATCAGATCCTACCCCTATGTCTCATGTTTGAATCATAGAAAGGGCTACCTACTACCAGAGTAAAAGCCTCCATGGAAAAGGGTACCTACCTCTAGAGTTAGAGCTGCCAGGAAAAGGGCTACTTGTTGCTAGAGTGAGACTGTTTGTTTCTAAGAGTGAGAGCTGTTGAGACATTGGCTGTGGAGTGTGGTAGTATATTATGGTCCTAATGGTTAAATGGTTTGGCTTGATGCATTCCAACAGTCCTAGGGCTTTTGGTGTATTGGTTGGGTACATAAGACTTGGTATTGTTGTTTGGTTACTTTACCATTTACCCATTATGGGAGGCAATTGTTATTTCATTTTATTTGTGGATGAATTCTTGAGATGCACATGTCTATAATTGTTTGTAATAAAGATAAGGTTCTTCAACTTATCAAAGATTTTTATAGCATGGTTGAAACCAATTTTGAAAAGAAGCAGATAGTGCTTAAGAATATTTTGAGTAGAAGTTCACATTATACCCAAAGGAGAGGGGTGTTACACATCAATGTAGGAAGGTGAGATTCATCTTATGGATGGTCGAACCATGCCAAATGGTTGGGCGAAATTTCAAAAATTTCTTTCAGCCTTCCAGGAATCGCATTCCCAAGATTTAGAAAATTTGCATTTTTCAAGGATCGCTCTTGCACTGAAACCAGACCAGATTTAAACCAAAATAAAGGGAGAAGTATACCTGATACGGATTCCACAAGTGTAGCTCCCAAAGTGGTAGTTCACGCCCAAATTGAATCCCCAAAACCAGCCTCCATTGAAGATGGCGCAGCTTGGAATGAAGCCAGTTCAACAATGCAGTTTTCAACAAAACTGCAATCCAACTCTTTGGATCGAACAAAGGAGGTGAGCACGAATTATCTCTGATATTTTCTTGCAAAAAACAGAGACTAAACTGATCAAGATCAGTCACAAAAAGGGGAGATCGAATTAGGGTTTCTGGGGCGGCAAGAGTAGAGAGAGAGAACTCAAAGCAGAATGATCTGGAGTAGTTCGATCTCCTCTTCTCTTAAGCCTTAAGGAGCACCGCTCCTAATCAAATTAGGATGTTCCTAATCCAAATCTTTATTTGGATCTGGACTCTATTAGTGGATAGGAGTTATCCTCTTATGACAATGGGTGCACCAAACCCATATTCAAACCCATGTTCGCCCATGTCACATGACTGCTTAAGCTGTAATGTGACATCCTGATTAATCACATTAATCATGGGCCTTAGGCCCATTAAGCAAGTGGCTCACGTCCCAAGATAGTTGCTGGCCCATTTAGGTTCAATTTGTATGGCGTGGGATCCCAACAATGACCTTACATAAGCTTACATGGGTTCGGCCCAGCCTTTGAGAAAAGGCCTAGCCGAATTTACTGTCAAGTACAGTGAACCCCTGAGTCCATCAGTATGGGCTCTTAATGGGCCCAACATTTACAATTAAATGATCCTTGAGTCCAGCCATCCTATGAAGGCCCAAGGATAATGGGCTTAAGTGAGTTATAGCCCATCCGGTAAACAACCCTCAATGGTCTCTTACACCTAACCTCTCAGCCCATAATGACCAAACACTGTCCGACAGGGAAGGACCTCTCCCCTGATTGCAAGGTGCAGTGTTGCACTCTCTGCTTCGATGGGTCCCGGGAATTAAAACCTTTTTGCAAACATTTTTCTTAAAACATAATATATATTATCATATAAATATATTTTGCAAAACAAATCTCAAACACAGTTGAAATCGACTGCCGGCAGTTTTGGTTTCCATCAGAGAGAGTGTAGTCCCGATCATTCACTTTGTTCGACAAAGGGGCTGATCCTGTACTCGACCTTGGTCGTGGAATCTGCTGCGGACCATTGCTTGCTGTTTTTCCAACTAATTGCACAGGACCCCATCGTAAAGATGTAGCCAGATGTAGACTTTCTATCATTTGGGTCTGACTGGAAATCGGCATCAATATACTCGACCATCTGTAGTGAACTACCATCGAAGACAAGACAATATTCTTTAGTCCTCTGTTAGTATTTGAGTATGTTTTTCACAACGGTTCAATGCTTCTATCTTGGGTTTGATTGGTATCTACTTACCACACTCACAGCCTGAGCAATGTCTGGCCAAGTGCACAACATGGCATACATGATACTCCCTACAGTTGAGGCATAGGGAACCCCTCTCATGCCCTCAGTCTCCTTARGGGTCTTGGGAGACATACCCTTGGAGAGAGTGACTCACAGGGTTCATCTAGATTCTGCTCAAAGTCAAACTGTTTGACCGTAGAGTCAAATCGGATGTTCCAACTTCTGAAAGCTTGCTTCAATCCATAAATTGATCTGTTCAGTTTGCACACCATATGTTCCTGACTAGATGCAACGAAGCCTTGCGGCTGCTGCATATAGATATATCTTCAATAAGATCTCCATTCAGGAACGCGGTTTTGACATCCATATGCCAAATCTCATAATCGTAGTGAACTGCTATAGCTAACAGAATCCGAATGGATTTAAGCATGGCCACAAGCGAAAAGGTTTTCTCATAATCGACTCCTTCTTTCTAAGTGTATCCTTTCGCTACATTGATACCATTAAAAGTTCTTTTACACCTACTTTGATATTAAATGTTTATAGTAAGAGGATTCATATATATTTAGTTCTTCAATGAGTTTGTTGCTTGTTTAGGATTTTTTTTTCTAGTTGTTCATACTTACTATTGTATTAGAAAACTTAACACACCAGTCTTTGTCCACAAACACCTTCAATGATGGTCATGGTCATCAATTCTCTTCAAATTAAAAGGAAGCAATCTTATGGAGGATTACACCTTTTGAGACCTTATGAGGAATTTGGAATGGAAGGAATTGACAAATCTTCAGAAATACTTTTAAGCCTTTGACAGGAATGTGAAAGAATATCAAGTTATCCATTATGGATTGATCTCTTGAACACAGATTCCAAGGAGATGGCAATGATTAACCATAACAAGTGTATCTTTCAAGAAGAGTGCCTTTCCTCAACTTGTTTGGGCATTGGAGGCTTTTATTTCAATTTTAAAAGTTCCTACAGAGTTTAGAGGCATTTAGTAAAATATTTTTAGTAGGGTTTTACTTTCTTTTTATGAATAACTGAAAATCCAAAGAGGGAAATACCTCATGCCAAACCCCACTACACTACAGTCTACAAAGCCACTAAAGTTTGTAGTACTGAAAGAAGGTAGTTGGCATTCGAGTTAGACTATCTGAGTTGGGTTTTTCCTTTATTTTTCTTTGAAATTGTTTCTACTATTCAATATAGAATCTCTTCATTTTCATATTACAAATTTGTTGAATTTTTTATTCCGAACTTGCTGGTCTTCTTTCATATTCYTCTTATTCTGCTCCCTAAAATTTCAACTTGTTTGTTTGCTTTTTTTTTTTTATCTGAAGCCTGATGCATGTTGTAGAATCAAGTAGGCGTCCAGTACTGGTTATAACATTTTTGCATAATATATTATGTCTAAAAGTTGTTCATTTACAGTATTAATGTATTTACTACTAATAAAATGCTCTAAATATGAAAGCAGAACATAATCAATGTYTTTGTTTAAAATTCTAACAAAATAAAAGCATATAAAAATTTGTTTGATTTGTAAATGTTGCATCAGAAACTGGTATCAAAATCAGTGTCTTTTCAAATCCTGAAATGTACCAATTTATTTTGTTGATGATTCTCAAATAAATATGTATGATGGCAGGGATGATGATTCAGAAGTGGTGTCCAAATGGCATATCTATGTAACTGGTCATAGTTTAGGTGGTGCATTAGCTACCCTCCTTGCTCTTGAGCTTTCATCAAGTCAACTAGCAAAGTGAGTTTTATCTATTTATTACTGCATACAGTATATGCATTCTCAGTGATCAAGTAAAGATATGATTCAACTATTTTTTCCTATGGCTGGTTATTATAAGTTTTTCATGCTGGCTATTTGCTGATTGATATATATCAGATATTTGATTATAATTTCATCCCATCTGTTCTCTTTCCTATCTTCATAAAAATCTTTCCATTTTTTTTTCAAATAATATTTCAATTATTATAGTCAATGGACATGCTTCTGGATAGAGCAGAATGGCAGATTAAAAGATCAGGTAATAAGATATCACGTTTGAAAGAAGAGTTACAATCAGAGAAAATAAATCCACAACACAGAATTCCCTTAAAGAAACTGAAACCCACCGCAATGACTATTTTTTTCCTTGAGAGGCCAAATCTTTAAGAGGGCAAGAGGACAGATTGTCATTTGGATGTATTGAAAGACAAAACTGAGTAGAGTTATTTATTATATATATGCTCCCTGTCAATTAGAGCATAGATGTCATGCTCAACTTTGCTAAGGTTCTAGCTTTGACTTCAGGATTCCCTTTGTTRGAGCATTTTCTGTTGGCATTTGGTTTTCAAGAATGGTAAACATGATTCTTGAGAAGATTCTCATTCTCTAATGAAGTGTTTGTGCACCTTAATAGATGATCCTATCATATGCTGATTGAAGATTCAGTTCTTAGACAAGAATCAGGTGGTCATACAATTGGATGGATAATGTTAATCTAAATTCTCAATTACATATTTCTTATATAACTTAACCAAAATCCTATTGTTAATATGTTTATGTAATAAGTATGTTCGTGTTGCATAACACAATTTTATGATTTATCATGGAAATTAGAAAGCAATGGCCATACATATAGTTTATATTTTTCTTAGGGTGTCAATAAAGTTTTATGTTTCTTTGGACTGTATTAGGCGTGGAGCAGTTTCTGTTACTATGTATAACTTTGGATCTCCTAGAGTTGGGAACAGAAGATTTGCAGAAGTTTATAATGAGGTAATTGATAAATGCACTCATACTTCACAAGTTGTGTTACTAAGATGATGCATATGGCAGAGCTTTCTTTCTCACCCATGTTGGCAGCCTTGATTAGATAAACTAGAATGCTTTTAATGCAATCCAAATGCAAATGATTATTTGTTTGGAAAATTGTCTGAACTTTATGTTTTTTATCCATTCTTAGATGTGTGCAAAGTGCACTTTATTACTCCTTGATGCCTTAGTTTTCAAGGCACCAAGGCGAGGCTAGGCGACAGGGGGTGCCTTGTTGCCTAGTTGCCTAGGCGATGTATTTTTTTTAAGTAAAAATCACATATCCAAGGGTAGTTCCCTAGGTTCCRTAACCAACTTTCTTTAATAACCATCCGTAATTTTCATAAGAAAATTATAAACTTCATGTTTAAGTCTAGAAAATCAACATGTTTATGAGAAGAAAAAGAAGAAAGGAAAGAAAATTCAAAAAATATAGGGACTGAACCCCTATTTTTGTTATAGGGAAAGAAAAGAAAAGGTGGAAGAAGAAGATGTGGAAGAAGAAATGTGTTGATTAGACAAAATTTTAAGTTCTTCCCTTACTTGTTGGTTCAGATTTTGAAGTCATTGAGGGTTCACTACAGCAGTTAGCAATGTTTGTGTTGATTAAACCCTAACAAATAAGAAAATAATAAAAAGAAATTAGTTTATAAACCCAAAAAATGAATATTTTTCTTTAATAATGTCTATTTTATAATTATAATCTCAAAAAATAACAATATAAAAGTATTTTATTACATAGTATGCAAAACTGCTTGGTGACTAGGCGAGGCGAGCCTCCAAGAGTGCCTTGTCGCCTAAGCGTCACCTTGGCAACTATGCTTGATGCTTCAAGAGGAAGCTGGAGTGCACTTTTTTTTGATAATTTTAGTGATTATATATATAAATGTATATTATTTTATATTAAACATAAAAGTCTTAAGTTTCATTTTAACATATAAATAAATATTTATGAATTGAAATGTGTCAACACTTCAGTCAATTCAAGGATTTATGAATTGAAGCTGGAGTGCACTTGATATTATTATTATTATTATTATTATTATTATTGTTATTATTATTATTATTATTATTATTATTATTATTATTATTATTATGCGTTAAAAGGATTTTCTTACTGTTTTATTGTTCTATCTCTTTGCTTGAATTCCTCGTGTTAAAGTGTTATTATCAGTCAGAAGATATATAGAATATGCTGCAGAAGTCATCTGTTGCCTAAATTTAGAAGGGGGAATTTGACAAACTTTTTATTCCTTCTAAACCCTTTTGAATTTTTATTCTATTCCCTCTCTCTCTCTCTCTGTGCTTTATCTCACACGCATACGCAGACATAGACCTTTTATTTGGTTCTTCTACTCTTCCATTTAAATCACTTTTAAATTTCTTTATTTCTTTTCCTTTCCATCTTTAAGGTATTCTTCATATTCTTTGGACATGCATTTTTTCCTTTCTTCTCCAAACCCCATCTCTTATGCATTGCCATGCCAGATTGCTAGTTCTAATATAAACCTTCCATTGCTAATTCAACAATTACTGTTACGCAATATCATAGAGCCTCTCTTAACTTTACTTGAGGTTGTGTTATTGAAGTCATATATAATAGTCAAGAACAAGAACTGGTAAGATATTTTCAAGTGTTTAAAATATCAAGAGAACAATGAAAACTTGAACCAACAAAAATGAAAAATCTTAGGAAAAGATTCTGATGGTAGGAATTTTAGTAATTTCATAAGCTCTTGCTTGAAACTGCTCTTCTTAGTTAGACTTTAGACTCTTTACATTGGGGAAAGATGAGTGGAGCTATTAGAGCTAATGATTTTTAATTTCTTGTCTAATCATTTAGCAAGCTGCCTAGTAATCTTAGGCTTGTCTTATAGTGGCCTGAACTCACGACCTAATTTTGGTTTTTTGATTGACATCCCTAGCTTGCAAACGTCCTGATAACTTCTCCCATTTATGATAATAAAATGGGATGGCCCTACTGTTCCTCTGAGCACATACTTCACTTTGGGATAAGGGAATGATACAAGAATAAAAAATCATGTAAACAATGGTGAAGAAAAGTTATGTGGGGGTTGTTAGGGCCTTGCAATTTGACCTGGGAGGGTTTCTTTGGATAAAAGTTTAGCAAAGCTTAGAACTTTTAAAAGTTTGAAATCTTGATATCTTAAGATTGGGAGTGCCATTTGGACAGGACTAGTACCACCTAAGATTCAAGTCTTTTGTTTGGAGGTCTTCCATAATAAGATCAATACCTGTGGCAACCTTCAAAGGAGGAAGCTTACTTGTGTATCTCTCCATGTGTGTATTCCTGTGCAAAGAAAATGGTGGAAGTACTTTCCACCTAGTAATCTCTTCTAATTATGTGTCTGCTATAGTCTGCTATATGGGGATTCTTTTTGTTCTTTTCGGATGCAAGTGGTCTCCTCCCAGTGACTTTAGCAGCTTCTTTGGTTCTTCATTCTTCTTCCAAACTAGAAAGAGAGGCAAGATTATGTGGAGATGCATGAGAGCTGCGGTGATTTGGTGTGTTTAGGAAGAAAAAAACGTAAGAATATTCAAAGATAAGGTGGGCATCGAAGATACCATTGAAAACATATCTATCAAGGTGGCACATTGGGTCAAGACCTTGGAAAAATTTAATCCATTTACAACTGAAGACATCCTAAGAAATTGGAAGGAGGTGGCTGAAATGTCCTTGGCTAGAGGTGATGTATTAGTTAGATGGAGCTCACCACCTAAAGCATTTATGAAGTATTAAGCAAGAGAAATCAAGGTAGAAGAAGGAGAAGAGAAGGGTAGAGAGTACAGAGAACTGAGAAGAGAGGAAAGTTTTAGGGGTTCAAAAGCAGAAATAAAAACATAAAATTACAAGAGTGCCCTTGTGGCACAAACTAATAGAATTACAACACAAAGGTTAATTTGGTTGGCTGCAGTCTTGAAAATCCGGGCCCTGCTGGAGTGGGGGGAATGTTTTGAAATTGGGAAGGAAACGTATTAACTCTATACTCTGGGACAGTTTTAATTGGAAACTCAACTAGGGCTTTGCTACTTGGGTGGTATTAGAAGAATTAAGATGGGCAAGAGTGCTGACTTATGGAAATCTCATAATTGAAGGAGATTCGTGTGTTGGAGTTGGGTGGCTGAAGGAAAATAAGGAGGGTCCTTGATGGTACAGGCATGCATTAAGATAATCACAGAGTTAACAGCCTTTGCTACTTGGGTACAACATTGCACTAATGGGTTGGCTGATAATTTGGTGAAAGAAGGGGAATTAAGAAATCAGATGCTCTTGGGGTGAGTATAATGAATTCAGAATAGGTGGTTAACCAAGGCTAGCGACCTTGAAGGGAATGTAGATAAACATTTTGTACTCTTCAATTTTTCATCTCAATAAAATTCAGAACTGTTGCACTCAAAAAAAATCTTATGGTTGGGAACGAATCTCTTAAAAAGGTTTTGTAGGTATGTTTAAAATGAAAAACTAAGGGGGTGTTCTATGACATGTTTTTTTTATTTTAATTTGTTTCTGAAACCGCCACATCAGTAAAAAAAAAACAAAAACATGTTCTTGAACTGTTTTTCTGTTTTGAGAAGCCGAAAGAAGATGATTTGTCTCAAAAAACAATTCATGTTTTTGAAACCATCAAAATAATGGTAAAAAAAACAAATTTTTAATAAGATATTATRTGATTTATGAAACGTGATTATTAACTATCCAGATGAAAACATGTTCTTTAAACCAGAAATTCAGAAAAATGTTTTGGGTTTCAGTTTTGGAAACAAAAACACATATGACCAAGAACATTTTCTGTGTTTATGTATTAAGACCGAATTTGTTTTTAAACAAGATGGTTTTGATTTGCTTTTGAAACTTGCAACAAGAAAAACAATTCACATTGACAAACACCCCCTAAAGGGGTAAAACTGATAAGAGGTGGTTTTTACCCAGTGTAGAGTGAGATGTTTCAGAGAGAGATTCTCTCTCTTTGGGCATATGTGGAATTCAATGAAATTAATAAAAATAGAGAAAGAAGTTACATTTTTTTTTTCAAAAAAATGGTAAGGAGTTGTTTTAATGGTTCAGACTAGTCCTGTTCCGAGAAAGAGAGAGAGAGAAGAAGAAGAAGAAGAAGAAGAAGAAGAAGCTGTCAAACTAGAGAGATTAACCATACTAGTTGACCATAATCTCTATTATAATATAATTAGAGTACAAGGTCAAATATGCCCCTACTTAAGTATGGGACAAGTGAACTAAAAAAGTTAAAACATAATTGCCACATCATCACATAATGAAAAGACTAATCTACCCTTACTTGACCAACTCTAACAAGAGTGAAGAGTTTGTTTTACCTTTTTTTGGAAAAAAAGAGCGAGGAGTTTACTTGGGATATAGGAATGGGTGATTCAGGTTAAGTGATGTACTATAAATGAAGATAAAGTTTCTGGAATGCTGGAAGATTTCAGACTTGCAGGAGGATAACAAACTAGAAGAGAGAAAGTAGAGAGAAGAGAGAGAACTAGGGATTCTAGTTAACACAGAGGAAAAACACTGAAGACAGATTACAGTATCAAGAAATGACTTTCAGTTCACTCTCTATCCAAAATGTGTATTCGAAAACATATTTTAAGGTTCTTATGGGTTGGCCAACTCTTTAATAGAATAGAATCAGAAAAATTATGGAATTGCCATTGGTAATTCTCAATCTGAAGATGATATGTTAACTCCTTTTCTACTTATGACCATAAAAACTTAAGACATAATTCACTATAACTAGATTAACATAAATTCCTGGCCTGACCCTATTAACACTAAGAAAAATAACCACAGTAGCCCTATAATAGAAAAAATAAGAAATATTAAAAAAAACCCTATATTGATTCTACCTCCAAATGATGCACATATCAATTTCTTTGCAATATATAGGATATATTTTGGAACAGCTTATTATAGATGCATTATACATTTGAACTTTGAAGCAATTTACTATCAATTTATTATTATGATTCTGTGTAATTCGGATTTGAGTGCAATTCTCTTCATGTCAGCTATTTATCTTCAGTCTGGTTTATCCTTACCAATCTCTTAGAACTGCTACTTGCAGAAAGTTAAAGATAGCTGGAGAATTGTCAATCATAGAGATATTATCCCAACAGTTCCTCGGCTTATGGGCTATTGCCACGTAGCTCAACCTATTTATTTTGCAGTTGGAGATTTAAAGGATGCTTTGGTGGGTAATTGGTTCTGAACTCCGTGTGTTATTGACTTTTTCCTCTAGTTGTCGAGCTTGCCCTCTATTTATTTATTGGGCTACCAAATAATTGTTTTATCAAAAGAAAAATAAATTTTGAACAATAATACTAAGTAAAAAATACAAAAAATAAATATGTATTGAGAAAACACCCAAGAAAACGAAAGTGTCTAGACAGTATTATCCATAAGATCAAGAAGGGAGCTCAAATTAAAAAGCAGCTATCAAAGTCTTCAAAATTTGGGATAATGGAGAACCATTGCTGAAATATGTGAGGCTCAGATAAAGTTTCCATGGCCTTTCCGCATTTGGTAATCTCTTTCAACATGTAAACCTAATAAGCAAGAAACTTGCTTTGTCCCAACTGCTGTTACAAGGATTGTATTTATCTACTAGTTGCTTCTGCTGTAAGGCTCCTTCCTTCCCAAACCTTCATAACCATTTCCTGAGAAGCTTCTAGTTCATTAGACTTGGAACAGCCAGCCTTTCCATACCCTCTATCCACCATGATTTGACTACATGAAACTTCTTTTTATCCCCTTGTCCTGCTAGAAAAGATTTTTGTATTTCCTCTATCTTTCTCACATTGACATTGGAGCTGCTTCAATAACCTGAAATAAGTAGGGAGATTTGACAAGGCACTTTTGATTAGTGTTATCTTTCCTTGCATGATTAATATCTTGTTTTCTCTTGACATGTATTAGACAATCTTCATGGATTTCCAAAATAAGCTCATAAAACTATCCTTATAATGAGATTTTTCTGTCTTTTCTTACTTAAAACTTTCAATAATGATAGAGAACATCACTGGACAAATTTTGGGCTTCATTGTACAGCTGAAAACTTGAGTTAAACGGTTGTTGACTGACATGTTTGTATTAACTTCTATTTTATAGTTCTCTTCTTCATTTTCCCTTGTTCTCTGTATTATTTTCTTTGTCCAATGATCTTTTACTGGTTTACCAATTATACATCCCAACTATATGGGGTCAGCTAGATGAATCCTGTTCTGCCTTTCTATATATAGATATAGATATGGAGAATGCAAAGTTAAGCTATTTGTCATAATGCTGAAAATTAACAGATAAATAGAAATTACTTACTAGATGACATTGTTAATTTCAGGCAAACATAGAACTTTCAGCAGATGGATACCAAGGTGATGTGATTGGGGAGTCTACACCTGATGTACTCGTTAGTGAATTTGTACGTGCTCTTAACTTTTCTTTCTTCCTGAAACTTTCAACAATAATAGAAGACAACATTACCAGTTGACAAATTTTGAGCTTAATTGTATTGCTAAAAACTTAAGTAGATAGAGAGATAGATAGATAGATAGGAGAGAGAGAGATGAAACTTTCAGTCAACGGTAAAGGAGAGATGATTTGAACTCTCCCTGCTGGAAATTAGAGACAATGAGAAGATCTAGCCGCAGGGCTATTTTTGTACTTTTACTTCTTTTGTTGAATATCTATTTTATGCACTCTTTCTTTGTACACTAAGGGCAGATTTGTCCTTTTACTTTTTTTTAATATAAATATCTCTTTTAGGGTGTCGACAGTCACTATGTGTCACACCTACCAATCTGCTGTGTTCTCTCTCTCTCTCTCTCTGTCTTTCCGATCTGACTTTGACATGGTATTAGAGCAGGTCACGATCTGATCTGCATTTAACCCTTTTTCAACCCTTTTCTTTTATGCTATCTAGAGTACTCCCTAACAGTATTTGGGAGGCTCTCGAGTGCCCTTGAATCCCTCCCCTGAGGCAGCCTTTGATCAGAACTCTACAGACAATTTTTCTGGACTGTTGCGCCATCAGATTTCTCTTTTTTGTTGGATCTCCTTGTAGAGACATTGGATCAGGCTGAAACTTTAGATCTAGTGTCGCCCAGAGCAGATCTACTGATTCTACTTGGTTTGGATGGGATCAGATTTGATTTAGAAGGGTTTTGATCCACTTCTGAGTTCGGCAGACCCTTACAGTTTCCTTTTCTGGACATCAGTTGAAAGGGACCTCTTTCTTTCTTCTGATTTGAACCCTATCCTTTGCTTAGAAGTGTGGTTTTCTATCTCTTGTGATTCAATAGCATTAGAAAGGATGGAGGTTCTCCCTATTAAGGTTAATGGTACGAACTATGCACTATGGAAGTTTAATTGTCAATTTCATGTTGAGGCAAAAGGTCTTTGGGGATATCTGGATGGATTAGTAGCTCAACCTGATGATTCAGATATTAAGGGTCTTAATCAGTGGAAAATTGATAATGCGAAAATCGCATCATGGATCCTAGGATCAGTTGAAACAGACATTGCAGCCCCTATGAGAGGATACTGTTGGAAAACGTGGGGTTACTGGTTCAGATCTGAAAATGGAATTGTATATATTTCYAGGATTATGGAAGGATTGATTTAGAAAGTTTTTTCTTTCTATTTCTTTCTTTCTATTTTTGTACTTTCTATTTTCTCTTCTTTCTATTTTTTCTTCTTTCTATTTTCTTTTCTTTCTATTTTTCTTTCTTTCTATTTATTGCAGCAGCTTACTGTATAAATATGCCCATTGGCAATAGAATGAAACATATCAGTATTTTACCATTCCAAAACAGATACATGACTRCCTATGAGATGTATGAGTATCTTGAGAAAGTATATCAACAATCAAACACCTCTAGACAGTATCAGATAGAGGTTGACATCTTCTCATACTATCAAGGAGAAAGGAAGGTCCAAGAATATTAAGCAGGGTTTATTAACCTTTGGACAGAGTATGAGTTAGTACACATGGGAAAGGATCCGTTAGAATGTTGTGTGAAGTATATGAAGGAACACTTTGATAGAAGGAAGATTATGCATTTCAGGCTTGAATTTGAAGTTGTCAGATATAATATCCTAAGCCGAGGAACACTTCCTGACTTGGATACTATTCTTGGGGAAATTCTCAGAGCTGAAACCAGATTTGCTAAAAGGTTCCAACATTAGTACTGTCTTCTTGGCAACAAAACTGAAGGGGAAGGACTTCTCTAAAGTACAGTKCTATGAGTGTAAGGAGTTTGGGCACGCTGTCTCCCATTGCAAGAAAAAGAATACATGCAGTTATTGTGAGCAGTTTGGCCATATCATTACTTAATGTCCTACTTGGCCTTAGAAAAGTGGTGGATCAAATCAGAAGAAAGGAAGCTACAAGGCCTATCAGACTGATATAGATGGATCAGATGCTGCATCCTCCATTATTTCAATGGCTGGCCAAAATGACACTTCTGGTGGCATGTCTGAAGAACGAATTCGACAGCTCATGTCCTCGGTCATCTCCTCAGCCTTCTCTGCTATTGGTCTGTCTGGTAAGTCACCGACCTATTGTCCCTCACCAAATCACCTTTGGTATATTGACCTAGGAGCCTCTAACCATATGACAGGGGCCACACTTGGTCAGTATCCCAAACTCCATCTTCTCAATAAACACATTGTCATTGCTAATGGTGAGAAATTAGATATACTTGGATGTGTTGATTTGTATTTATCTACTTCTAAGTCATCTCCATTTCATTTATCCAAAACTTTATTTGTACCCAAGCTCACTACCAATTTGATTTTAGTTGGCCAACTTGTAGAGGAAGGTAACATTGTCTCATTCACTTTTGACTGCTATTTGAGACAGGACCGGCAAATTGGGGAGATGAAGGGGAAGGGGCATAGACTAGGGCAACTATTTGCTTTGGAGTTTGAGAAGAATAAGGCTGCACTCGTTTCTACAGTCCCTTTTTACTTAATACATAGTGATGTTTGGTCGTCTCCTGTTGTTTCACAGCTGGGTTATAAGTACTTTCTAACCTTTATTGATGACTGCACTCATTTCACTTGGCTTTATTTTCTTCGAAAGAAATCTGAACTTTACTCTGTATTTTAGCACTTTCATGGTTATGTTACTACCATGGTTTAAAATGTCGCGAAATGTCAGAAATGTCGCTCGACATATGTCGGTGTCGAGACCCAGCGACATAAATTTTACATGAATTAAAAAAAAAAATACAATATGTCGGTCGATATTTCGACCATTTCGGTAAATGTTGACAATATCATTCCAAAAAACAAAAAAAAATATATAATATATCAAAATATTTCCAAGTATATGTCGACAACTTAGCATATATTTGAACTACAAACATCTCATATTAAACAAAAAGAGACATTAAAGGGGAAAAAGAAGAGGGTTTTATGTTTTAGCTTGTGTACCTAGAGCTGGAGTACAACTTCAGGATCTAACCAAGCACAAGAGTGGTCATGCGCTGAAATATCTTTTTCTTGGAAGCAGGATGTTCAGCTTATGAAACTTTGAAGAAATTTCTCTTATCTTGATTCATATATGCAATAATCCTATTTCTCTCTCACGGTGAATAACCATGAAAAACATAGGAAAAAAGTAGAGAGAGAGAGAGGGCAGCAGAAGGTGTGAACTCAAGGTCGAGAAGGTGAATACTCTTCATCATCTTCTATTTTGTTCTTGAAGGGCTTCATTGAGTGCTGGTTTGCTGCTCACTGGTTGTAGATACACTCTGCGTCTCTTCGACATTTGAGGAAGCTGAAGTTCATTCGAATGAAATTGAAACCTCAGCCTTAACTTAAGTTTATTTAAACTTTAAAGACTTGCTATAGTCCCTGATGATCAATGGAAGCCTATAGACCATCACAATAGCAAGCCCTAAAATGGAATCTTTAAAACATCATTATATAAACATGTTACAATGCAAGAGGGTCTATTGTAATATTATAGACCTCATAAATGAAAACTTATAAATAGAATCTTTATTTCACTCTTATTACAGTACATGAAGGTCTACAACAATAATGTAGACCCTCACTACAAAAGCCANTGGGTACGATTCTTCCCAACTTTCATAACATGGTCCAAACTCAGTTTGGTGTGAGAATTAAAAGGTTTCAATCTGATAATGCTACAGATTTAATCAGAATTTGTCCCCATTTTTTCAAAAAGAAGGCATTGTGCATGAATCCTCCCCAACAGAATGGGGTAGCTGAGAGAAAAAATGGCCATATTTTGCAAACCACCCGAGTCTTTCTCTTTCAAAATTAGGTGCCAAAACAATATTGGGGGGAAGCTGTCCTTCCTGCTGCCTACACCATAAATAAACTACCATCTAAAGTTCTTGACAACCGAAGCCCAATACAAGTCCTTTCTCAATTTTACCCTGATATTCGAGCCTCAAATAATCTCACCCCAAGAATTTTTGGTTGCACTGCCTTTGTTCATGTTCATAATAAGGGAAAATTAGACCCATGAGCAATCAGGTGTGTCTTCTTGGGATATTCCCCAACTCAGAAAGGTTATAAATGTTATCATCCAGCCACCAGAAAATTCTACATCTCCATCGATGTCACATTTCAGGAAGGAAAATCTTTTTTCACTCAACCTTATCTTCAGGGGGAGCCCTCATTAATGGAAGATAAGGCCTCGGATCTACTCTCCCTAGATGTATTACCCTCCTCACAGACATTCAATCGTCAAGAATCACATCCCTCTGAGTCACACTCCTCTGAGCCCCACATTCTCGACTCTCAAAAAGAGTCAAACAACTCGACCATTTAACCAAATTCGAACACTATTAACCCCACGAATGATGTGCATGATAATGTGAGATATATCCAGGTTTACTCTAGGAGGAAAAATCCAGATCCTCAACCTRTGCAAGTCCAAGATTCAACTCCTAATCCTAGAACTGAGGGATGCTTAGATCCTGAACCTACACCTTCACAGTCTGAGTATGAGTATGACCTACCTATT
>NW_010729111.1:4872676-4892232 GCF_000365185.1 Nelumbo nucifera | reverse complement strand
GGAGCTGGGAGAGGAGAAGAGAGATCATAGGGTGAGATGGGAGGTGGTAATTAGATGTAAAAAACTAGGAGGTCTTGGGATTGGAAACATCAAGAAAAGGAATATGGCGTTGTTGGGAAAATGGTTGTGGAGGTTCATTGTGGAAAAGGAAAAATTGTGGACAAAGATCGTGGCTAGCATACATGGGCTGGAAGACAACGACTGGGATTCTGGAATTGTGGCAACGACTACAACTGCTTCTCTGTGGAAATCCATCCATGATCTGCTTCTAGTTTTCTCCCCTTGGATCAGGTACGATGTTAACTCTGGCAATCGAATAAAATTTTGGGAACATCTTTGGGTTGGGGTTTCACCTCTGAAGGACCAGTTTCCTTCCTTGTATGCTCTRTCARATTTGAAAAATGAACCTATCTCTTCTTTTTTAGTTCCTTTAGACTCCACTTCTGGTTTTGGGTGGAACCTCGGCCTGTGAAGGGCAATTAAGGATACAAACTTGGACAGCCTCTTACCTTTACTAGCCATCCTTGAGAATATCTTCCTTGATCCTAATAGGGAAGACACCAAAATTTGGATCCCTTTTACTTCAGGAACCTTCTCTTGTGCTTCGTTTTTTGAAACCTTAACTAAGTCATCTTTCCCTTATGGTGTGTCTTTTCCGATTAAGGAATTTTGGAGCAAGCCCATTCCTCCTCGGGTTGGGTGTTTTTGTTGGGAAATTTTCCTGGAAAGAATAAATACAAATGATTTACTTCAGAAAAAGAGACCCAATTCTTGTTTACTTCCTAATAGATGTTCTCTGTAAAGATGATGGGGAATCCGGTTACCACCTTTTGGTCTCTTGTAAGGTTACTAAAACTGTTTGGGAGTGGGGACTTTCTCGTTTTGGGTGTACTTGGAACCCTCCTGAGAGTGTCCAAGGTTTGTTCTCCCCTTCGTTTTTCAGATGGCCTAAGAAGCGAGGGAAGATGATGTGGAGTATTAGGGCAGCCGTGTGTTGGTCACTATGGGAGGAAAGAAACTCTCGAATATTTCCAGAAAAGGAAAGATCCTTGGAAGAACTATTAGACCTAATACTTTTAAGGGCTGCCCACTGGCTAAAAACTATGGAACTGTTTTAAGACTTTCCTATTGCTGACCTGTTAAGAAACTGGAAAGAGATAGCAACCTCTACTCTGTGTAAGAGGACTCTTAGTCCCTTGTGGTCCCCTCCTCCCTCCGGATTTATAAAAGTGAATTTTGATGGCAGTAGCATAAGGAATCCAGGGCCCTCTGGGATTGGGGGAGTTTTCAGGAATGAGAAAGGGATTGTTATTGCTCTGTTCTCAGGCCCTATTGGAGAAGGAGACTCTATTAGGGCTGAGATCCTTGCAGCTCTGGAAGGGTTTCAAAGAGCAAGGGAACTAAATATCAGTCGGCTGATTTTGGAAGGTGATTCAAAGGTGGTGATTAGCTGGTTGAAGAAAGAGGACAGTGGCTTGTGGAGTTACAATAATGAAAAGAAAAAAATTCTTATGGCTATGTAGAGGCATTGAAATACAATACAACTGGGTGAAAAGGACTGCTAATTCTTTTGCAGATGGGTTGGCCAAGCAAGGGGTGAATAGGGAGGCTATTTTTTGGGCTATTTTTTAATCTTCTTTCTTTGTAATTTTCTGATGGGGAGATAAGACTCTTTATCTCCCCCTTTTTTGTACTTAAAGCTTCTTAATTCTTAATAAAGTTTCTGTTATTGATAAAAAAAAGTGTTATAGCCATAGAGCCTTACAAATTTATAATAGTGGAGGAAAAAATTGTCTAATGTGTCTAAGTTTGGGCAAATCTCAGTTTAGTGAACTCGATCAATTTCTTACCATTTGTTGTTTAGCACAGACACATAAATCCTTATCTGTCATCTCTCAGGACATACCTTTTTGTATTTTTAATTTCTTGACTCTTACTATCGCCATGGGTATCTTTCTGTATTTTGCCACTCTACATTCTACAATAAACTTCTTATATTGTTTGGTAGAAATGCTCAATTTATTAATACATCCAAATTGATAAACTTTTTTTCCAAACCATAATAAAAAAAGTTGGAATAATTAGGGGTGCTCACAGTTCGGTTAACCGAACCGTGGACTTCTTATTCAAACCAAACCAGTGCCACTGGATTTTGGAAAACCAAAACCGAACCGAAACCAATTGGTTAACTGGATTTTTTTGATTAGGTTTTTGACTGGTTTGGTTCTTCGTTTTTTTTGAATTTTTAATATATGTTGTAAATAAATAATATAATTATATAATATAAATACTAGAATCCAACCTAAAGCTATACAATTATGATCTGGTTCGGTTTTGGGATGGCAACCCAAACACCACTGCTAGTCACAAACTCGAGAAAACCCAATGGTGATTTCAGTGTTAGTGATTTGTTGCAAGTTGATATAACTGGGCTTAAGTTTTGCAAGCCCTAAATTTTGACACCCAATGCCTCATGTTGTTCACAACCCTTCACTTTAATAAGGAAAATTAGTTACGTTAACTTTTGACACCTAAATTTTACATGGTTTTAAGATTTTTGAAGTGCTTGCGTTGTTGTTTAATGGTTGAATATTTATAGATACCCCTCTTTTGAGTAGCAATACCAATCATAGTTTTCAAGGCACCAAGGTGAGGCTAGGCGACAGGGGGGTGCCTTGTCATCTAGTCGTCTATGTGGGTGTGGAGCACCTAGGCGTCGCCTAGGCGATGGATTTTTTTATGTAGAGTATAGAGAAGAAAAAAGTATAGAGTTCATGCTAAAGTATAGAAAATCAACATATTAATGAGAAGAAAAAAGAAAACTAAAAAAAATATAGGGGCTGAACCCTTATTTTTGTTATAGGAAAAGAAGAAAAGTAAAAGTAGTAGTAGTAGAAAATGTGTTGATTAGACAAAATTTTAAGTTCTTCCTTACTTATTGGTTCAGGTTTTAAAGTCTTTGAGGATTCAATACAGCATTTAGCAATGTTTGTATTGATTAAACCCTAACAAATAAGAAAATAATAAAAAGAAATTAGTATATAAACACACAAAATGAATATTTTAGTTTAATAGTGCCTATTTTATAACTATAATGTCAAAAAATAAAGAATGAGAAATTATTTTATAATACATAGTACAAAACTGCTTGGCGATTAGGCGAGGCGAGCCTCAAAGGGCGCCTTGTCGCCTAGGCGCCCACCTATTAAAAGATGGAAAAACCACCTAATCAGTCCTAATTGTATAGAATGAGGAGAGGGAATGTCACAACAACCTAAGGACAGGGAGAACTCTGGGTATAGAGCCCCTGGTCTTGGTATTCTTGATTCTAGTTCCACTCTAGTAACCTCTGCCCTTGCTGGAGTGTCAACGAGTCTATGAGAAGATTCTGGGATCCACCTGAATGAGGTATTCAGATTGGATGCCTATGACCTTTCTTCTCCCAGAAAATGTCTAATAATCCAATGACCATCTACTCTTAATGATATCCAATCTGATATTGCCTGAGAATCTTCCTACATTTGTTTAGTATGAATTGTTATACCATGTTTATTGGTTTCTCTTTTCTCTTATCTTAGGGATAGGTAGTTTCTTTCCTGTTTCTAATAATGCCTTCTTTTGCCACATGTAGTTTTTGGGTCACAGTGGTGCATCCACTATTTCCTGTGAAGTTGTCTATTGCTAATGCCCCACCTGATGGGTAAGCACATCCTTCTATATTGTTAATTATTTTGTTATGCATGTATTTCTGCTGACCTTATAGTGATTATTTTACTTTTGTTTCCTTTCTTTTTCTTTCATTTCACTGTGGAAATAAGCTGATCTTTCTTCTATCAAAGAAAGAAACCATTTAGATTTTAAGGTTTCAAGTCAAAGGAGACCTTAGAAACTGAGTTTCACTAAACATCTGTTTCCTATTATTGGTCCTGGAACATAACTTTCCCACATCAAGGCGTTCTTCTTTGTTTCCATTCTGAGAGCCACTGTTTGACTAAATCTTATCATTCAGCTTGTAAATTTTTGAATACTATGAAATTGCAATATTTAAAGCCAAGCAAGTAGTATCTAATAATGGCAAATTCATAAATTAGGTTGGGTCTACGATTTAGAGACCTTCAGATTCTGAATCTTTAGAAGTGGACTTGTTTAAAGGTTGCTACAAAGAACTAAGCCATAAACTGTAGGTGACCATATGGTAGGTCTTATCTTCCATTCAATAACAAGTAATGAATTGCTTTTCTTGGACGATTATGTCTTGTAACATAGTGAAGGGCATAAGTAAAGGGGTAGGGTCCTTGATTAATTGTGTTAGCTTTCTTACAAATAGAATATTGCCTTAGTATGTTTTTTTTTTGGTGAATCTCTTAAACTATCCCTACTGTTCACGAAATTGATAAATTGTACCCTTACTATTTAGATATTGTCTTGCGGTACCCTTAAGTTTTCTAACAATTGTCTAAAACCTCCCTTGTCGTTAATTTTCCGTTACACTCCATTACACTCCGTTACACTCCGTTCACATGTGACATCACGTGAGTGGTAGTTATTTTAAAATCCCTAAAATACCTTTATTGTTTATCGCTGTTGTTGAAAGTTGCAGCGGTGGCAGTGATTTTGGTATTGTCGTCGCAGGCAACGGCAGCCACACGGTTGCCGGTGCTAGAGTTGACCCTCTTTCCTTCTCGCCAACCTAGAACTGGCCTCCTCTCTGCAACGGACATTCTTGGAAGATGATGTTGCTGGTGGTAGTTCTCTATTCACCGTCAAGAAGACGATGAACATAGATGAAGATGGAGGAAGGAGAAGGAGAGGAAGAAGGAGAAAGAGAAGAAGAGGAAAGAGAGAGGGAAGAGGAGAGAGATCGGGGAAGGAACCTAGCCGTCTGTACCCAAGTGCGTGGAGGGGTCCGCCGCGGGGGGAGAGAGAGAGAACGAAGGGGAGGAAGAGATAAAGAGAGGGAGGGAGCCATTCGCTGGTGGCTGCCGTCGCCTGCAACAGTTGTGCCGAGAGGGAGGGAGAACGAAGGGCTCGTTGCCTGCGCTGAGCAGTCTCCCTTTGTTCTTTCTCCCTCTCGGCACAGTCATCGCAGGTGACGACAACCACTGGCGAAGGGCTCCCTCCCTCCCTTTCTCTCTTTGTCCTCTTTGTTCTCTCTCCCCTTCGTCCCCTTCGTTCTCTCTCTCCCCCATTCCCTCTCGCCACTGTTTCATCACCGCTGCTGCAGCAAGTTGCAGCAGCGGCGGACCCTCCACGCACTAGGATACAGATGACGACAAGAGGCTTATTTTTTGCTGGAAAGCAGCTTGAGGATGGACAGAATCTTGCAGAGCTCTTCAGGCATTCCACCGGACGAGGAGGGCATTCCATGATACCAGTGTCGTCGCTTCTTCTGTATGAAACATTGGAGAGTGTGTGCTTGCTGTATTCATCGCCGGCGATCCCACCAAATTAGTAGAGGCTCATATTTGCTGGAAAGCAGCGTGAGGTTGATCTTTGAAGTCCCCAGACGATCTGACATCTGGGGATTATTCATTGCAGCTCGATCCACAAGGATCCCCACAATTATTTCAGAGGCGGAGGGGAGGTCTGAGAACGGAGAAAGAAGGAGAGAGAGACCAGATGCGGAGGGGGAGGTCTGAGAATGGAGAGAGAGTAGAGGTGGACGGTGAAATAGGGGATGAAATTTGAGGAATAGTGGAGGATAAATTCGACATTTCGTTTTCTTCTATTAGCACTTAACGACAATGTCAATTGTCCGAAAACTTAAGGGTACCACAAGACAATATCTAAACAGTAAGGGTACAGTTTGTCAATTTCGTGAACAGTACGGGTAGTTTAAGAGATTTATCCTTTTGTCACATTTAGAGTAGTATATAATTTTGATGAATACCACCTGATTGGTAACCTCTTTTATAATGCCAGTTGATTGGTTGTAAGCTTTTTTGGCCATCTTGTTTTCTTGGCTTGCCTTTGTGTAAGATAAGGGGATTCTTGATGAGATCATGATTGCTAATGAATGATGCTAGACCCCCAAGGAGGAAAGAGATTTGGAGTGGGCCAGTGCCACCAAAAGGGAGGGTGTTTTGTTGAGAAATATTTCACTAGAAAATCTATACGTGTTAGTTGTCTTTTTTCTTTTCTTTTTTTTTTTGCAAAGCATAGTGGAGAAACTTCTTATTATAAAAAAAGTAGAGATTGCTAATATCCTATCCCTTTGTCACTGGAATTTGGTTATGGTTTTATGGTCTTTTTTGTGTGCAGGTGAACTCCATCTGATTTGAGTGGCATCTTCTATTCTTCTTTTGTCTACCTTGGAAAAGTGGTAGAATCATGTGGAGATGTACAGGGCAGCCATACTTTGAACTTTGTGGGAAGAGAGGAATAATACTCTTTAAAGATCAAGAAATACTGAGGAGTTCAATCAATGGATCCATCACAGTGAGGGTTGTTTATTGGATTATGATGATGAGATTTTTCTATCCATTTTCATTTAGAGACATTTCAAAAGGATGGTATTGGATAGCTCATTCATCTTCAGCCAGAGAAAGGGTTGTTTCTAAACGGAAGCCATTGGGTTTAAACTTGATTAAACTATATCTTTATGGCTGTAGTAGAGGAAACACAGGCCCGCATCCATTTATGGAAGTTTTAGGGACCAATGGTAACATAGCTGTGGTGTTACAATGTTTGAAAGCTGCCAAATCTTCTGACTATAGTAACTTGGTAGTTGAAGGGGATTCCAAAGTGGTAATCTGTTGGCTTGGACATGATGTTCTATCCCATGACAGCACAGAAACAGTATGAGAGCGAGAAAAATGTTGGCAAGGGACTTAGTTATCAGTTTCAACTGGATTCATATATCAGCCACTTAATGGCTTGTAGAGGGGGATGGAAACACTAAGTTTTTTCACTCTCTTGCAATTGGAAGGAGAAAGAACTTAATCCTTAGTGTGGAGGAGGGACAAGTGGTAAGAGAAAGTCGGGGGATTACAAGAGTGTTGGGATATGGTGAAATCAGACATATTGGAAGTCTTTAACGAATTCTTCTCCAAAGGAGAGGTATCCTTAGGAGCAAATGCCACATTTATCACTTTGATTCCAAAGAAGAGGGAGGCCTAAACTCCTAAAGACTTTAGACCGATAAGCCTCATTGGGAGTGTTTACAAAATTCAGTCAAAGGTCTTAGCAGAAAGACTAAAAAAGGTGTTACCCTCGATCATCTCTCCTTTCCAAGGTGCTTTTGTAGAAGGAAGGCAGATTGTGGATCAAATCTTGGTGGCTAGTGGCTAATGAATGTCATTGAAAGAAGAAAGGGTAAAGAAAAGGGGCTGGTTTGTAAGGTAGATCTAGGAAAAGCCTATGACCTGGTTAATTGGGAAGTCCTTCTAATAGTATTAGAAAGGCTGGGATTTGGAGCTAGATGGAGGGCTTGGATCAAAGGATGTTTAAGTTCAGTTCATTACTCAATCTTAATCAATGGTACAACAAAGGATTTCTTCCCGCCCAGGAGAGGAATTAGGCAAGGTTACCCCTATCCCCATTCTTGTTTACCCTAGTGGCAGAAGTGTTAAGCAGAATGGTGGCAAAAGCTGATGCTCAAGGCCTTATCAGAGGTTGGAGGGTAGGTAGAAATCGAGTGATTGTTACCCATCTCCAATTTGCAGATGACACCATATTTTTTGTGAAGGAAACAATGAGGAAGTGGTGAAAAATTTGAGGATGCTGCTGAATAATTTTGTGGGAGTAACAGGGTTGAGGATAAATTGGACCAAAAGTGGAATTGTGGGGGTCAATTTAGAGGAAGGAGAACTAATAGGATTTGCGGAAATCTTAGGGTGCGATAGGAAGTTAGCCCTTTGGAAAAGGAATTATATTTCTTTGGGTGGAAGAATAATCTTGATTAGAACTACTCTGGAAAACGTCCCCACCTATTTCCTTTCAACCTTTAGAATCCCTTCTAAGGTAGCAAGGTGCTTGGAGAAGTATATGAGAGATTTCCTTTGGGACCCAGGAGAGGAAAGGAAGGACCAATTGATCAAGTGGGAACAAGTTAGCAAACCTAAGGAACAAGGGGATTTAGGAATTGGGAACATCCTTTTAAGGAACACACTAACCTCAAGGGGGAAGCTATATCCATGTTGGGAACACCGTGTCCAATTGGTGTGAACTGGAATTTGGGCTTTAGAAGGGGACTAAGGGAAAATGAGTGTGAGTCTTTAATCCGATTGCTGGACCTCCTAGGGAAAATCCACTTGGACCCTTCATTGGAAGACTCTAGAATTTGAGTAGGCTCTCCAAACGGCCTATTTTTCTTGCTCCTCTTTCTTCAAAGTACTTGCTTCCCCTAACCCTCTTGGTGGGGTTTTCCCTGTGAAAGAAATTTGGTGCAAGCCTATACCCCTGAAGATCCAAGCCTTTTGCTAGGAAATATTCCTTGGTAAGGTAAACACTTGTGATATGTTGCAGAAAAGAAGGCCATATATTTGCCTTTCTCCTCATGTGTGTTCATTGTGTAAGGAAAGTGGTGAGACCCTTTCTCATTTAATGATATCATGTTCTTTTGTGCATTGAATTTCGGAATTCTTTTGTACTCTCTTTGGCTGCAGGTGGGTTCCCCCTCAAGATGTGGCAGAACTTTTCAACCATGAATTCTTGAGAAATCGAACATGGTGATTGATAGTATCAAGGTGAAAGTAGCCCATTGGGTAAAACCCTTGGATAGCTTTCAAGTCTTCTCAGTCACAGACATTCTAAGAACATGGTCCGAAGTAGCGCAGTCTTCGAGAGTAAGAGATAAAGTAAG
This sequence comes from Nelumbo nucifera, assembly GCF_000365185.1. Next base: position 4,883,429 of record NW_010729111.1, on the reverse strand, counting down.
GCTAGAGTGGAAACCACCAGAAGGCAATAAAGTAAAGCTGAATTTTGATGGGTGCTCCTTTGGAAATCCGGGCATCTCAGGAAGAGGAGTATTAAGAAACTCTGAAAGGAGGATATTGGGTATGTTCTCAGGACTGATTGGCACCGGAAACTCGCTGAAGGCTGAACTACTGGCATTACTACAAGGGTTAAAGCTAGCCAAACAGCTAGGGTGCAGACATGTTGAAGTGGAAGGGGACTCAAAAGTGGTAATTTCATGGGCAGCAAACAGCAGCCATACCCCATGGACGTTCAAACATGTGATTAGGGAAGTGGAGATTATTGCAAAGGAGGTTGAGGCTGAATTTAAATGGGTCCGAAGAATTGTAAATGGGCTAGCTAATGGTTTAGCAAAACAGGGGGCATTAAGACAGCAATTATTTTGGGCTGCACTGTAATGAGGGAAAGCATAGAGTGATTAAAGGGGATCAACAGTCCCATCACCAAGTTGTATAAACTGCTTACAATCTGAATTTTAATAAAATACATGTTTACTGATAAAGAAATGACAAAACATGGGGTTAATAGAAGAAATTTATTTGAGAACAGGTGGGCACTTGTAATATAACACAAATTGTACAATATAAAAGGGGCATACAGTTAACAAAGGGTAGGTGACATCAGTCAATAAATTGGGGATGCTGGAAATCCTTTTCATTCTTTATTTTAATCAATAAGTTTCTATTATCAATAAAAAAGGAGCTGGTTTTTATGGTACATCTAAATTAGGACAACTTTGATCATAGCATCTTAAATGTTCTAATTAAAGTCATCACTATCTATCCGAAAATTTAAACTGTGACTATATCCATCCAGCTGTGGGAAGAGGTCTTGATTGGTCCATATTTGAGAAATTGAATGTGGAGTTCCCTCTTCTTTGCTAATTTCTTACTTTGTTCTGTTACTCCTCTCGGTGAAATTATATCATGATTATTTTAAGAAGAAAGCTTCTTTTGATTAATGGGTTTCATACTGGGAGCAAGGGCATTCTGTAGTTTGACTTTTAGTTTGCATACTACCAATATTTTGGGTGGAGTCCATGGTAATAGGTTTCATCTTTTCTTAAATTTATGATAAAATGTTTTAGGGGCATATTAAAATCGAATATTAAATTTTGCTAAAAGCACATTGTCTGGTGTTGACACAGTTTGGATTTACCCTCACCATAGGATTAAATTAGTTTTGATGGCTGTAGCCTTGGAAATCCTGGTGAATATTGACTTTGCTAATGACATAGTCTGGCAGGACAATGATGGGAGCTTTCCATTGGTTTTATTGGTACCAATTAGAGCTGGAAACTCTATAAGAGCAGAACTTGTAGAAGTAGTTTCAAGGCTTGAAACTGTAGTTCTTCAGCCTTCCAGGGCTTGCTTGTAGTAGAATCCAAGACTATCATCTGTTGGTTGAAAGGGAAAATGGTAGGACCTTGGAATGTCAGACATCCAATTAGGGAAACAAGTCACCTCACTCATATTGCTGGGAGCTGAATATTACTGGATTCCTCAGTCTACTCTCTTGCTGATTCTTTGGCCCATGGATTGAAAAGATAAGACTGATGTGGGGTGAATACCCGTTGGGTGTTAATCTAGTCTGGGTATTAGGTATTGCAGGGTTATTTTGGAGTTGTGGGCAAGCAGTATTAGGCTGGCTCCAATAAATGTGTATCTCCCCACATTGGTGTACCCATTGCACAGCAAATGGAGAAAGCTGTTATCTCCTTTTAATCTCCTGCTTTTTTATTGTAGGTATTTGGGAAAAGATCTTTGGTTTTTTTGGTAACAGGTAGAATGTGCCCTTGCAGATAAGTAACCTTTTTGACCCTATGATCTTCAGTTGGCTGAAAAGAAGAGGTAAACTTATGTGGAGATCTGCTCGGGCTGCACTGCTTTGGATGGTGTAGGATGAAAGGAATAGCTTTTTAAAGATAAAGAAAAGTGAGGAGGCAGTGTGGGGAATTTGTAGTTAATAGAGCTACACATTGGACAAAATCTTCAGACCTATTTTCAGACTTCTCCTTTGATGATATATGGAGAAATTGGGAAGCGGTAGCTAGAAGTTCTGCTGTGAGGGACAAACCGGTTGTAGATTGGAGTCCCCAGAAGAAGGTTTTAATCAAGCTAAATTTTGATCGAAGCAGTCTTGGAAACCTAGAGCCAGCTGGTATAGGAGTGTTCAGAAATACTGAAGGAGACATTCTTGTTGTTTTTTCTGGTCCCATTGGTGTAGGGGATTTGGTGTATGTTGAGTTTCAAGCTGTTCTGCAAGGGTTACAAGTTGCTAGAGACCTAAACTGTGACAGATTGCAAATTGAAAGTGATCCTAAATTGATAGTGGGATGGCTGGAAGAACCGGAAACAGTGACTTGGAAATACATGGAGTCAATGAAAAGATTTAAGTGGTTAAAAAGAGATATGACAATTATCATCCAATGGGAAAGGAGGTCAGCAAATGGGTTGGCTGATTATCTTGCAAAACAAGGGGTGTATAAGTCTGAACTATATGTGGTTCAATTGTAATTCTGATTCTGTAATTTCTTTTTGAAGAGTAAACTAAAAAATTTATAGATAGAAAAAAAGGATACGACCCAAATAGGGGGGTTAAGATTACACCCGAACCAAATACCGTAACAGGAGATTACAAAGACACAAAAGCTAACAAAAAGAAAACAGGGAACTCCCCTTTTCAAAGATTGTATAGTCTTCAAGTTCAAACACCTCGTCACATCCATCATCATCCTCATCCCAAACTAAATCTTGTTTCCATCATATCTTCTTCTCTCTCTCTCTCTCTTCCTTTTTACTCTTTTCAAATACTTCGGAAGCTCTTATAGCGAACTCTTCACCTCCCCAAAAGAAAAACCCCTCCTTTTTTTATCAGCTTGTTGAGACAAAAGGAGACTATTCTCACCCGCATGACTTCCCTCTTCTTTCTTATCCCCTGACCCTAGCCTAACCTCTAGACAAGGTTTAAAATTTCAATACAATACGCCTCGTATCGGATGTTTCATGTATCGTATCGATATCGTAAAGAACTGATACACATGTGCTAGTCATAGCGTATCGACAAGATGCATTCCATGGATACTCACGATCACTTTATGCCAAAGTCTATCTTGTTCCAATGGCAACCTCTAATTCATTTTCCTAGCAAAGCTACATTCCTTGGTCTGATCTTAGTATTACCAATGCCTAGTCCCTTTGTCCTTACTCCTTGAAACCACCTCCCACTTTACCAAATGTTCTTTCATTGTATCACCCGGTTCTCAAAGAAAGTCCCTCATTATCTTTTCTAGTTGATTAGCCACTTTAGTAGGAATATTAAAGATTGAGAGGAAGCACACTAGCAAATTTGCAAGTGTTGACTTGATTAGAGTAATCCTCCCACCCAAAGAAATGTAATTTCTTTTCCAACCTACAAGCTTCTTAGAGAATCTTTCTACGACTGGTTACCAAAAGCTCTCAAAATTTGGGCTCCCTCCCAAAAGCTCCACTCCCCTACCTCACAACCTAGCAGGCTAGCAAAGTCTTGTACTTCATCTCTCCCTCTATTTAAACCTGCCACACAACTCCTACCCCAACTAACTTTGAGGTTAGAGATTCTCTCAAAATGTGTCACTAGCATCTTCAAGTTTACTAGTTCCTCCCTTTCCCCCTTGGCAAAACAATATGGGGTCATTTGCAAATTGCAAGTGTGTAACAAACACTCCTTCCCTCCCAACTCTCCAGCCTTTAATCCTATTTTCTACATCAGCCTTGGCTATCAGATCATTCAAGAGATCAGTTACTAATGTTAAAAGGAAAGGAGAGAGAGGATGTCCCTATCTGAGGCCCCTCCTAGCAGGAAAGAAATCTCTAGCTACACTGTTCACCAAAATGGAATAATGATTGGAGGAAATGCAACCCTTTATCCAATTACACCATCTTTTCCCAAAACCTTTGCAGCTTCAAATCACCTGGAGTAGGCTCCAATCCACCGTGTCATAAGCTTTCTCCAAATCCAGTTTACAAATCAGCCCCTTTCCTTTTCCCTATACTCCACACATTCATTAGCAATTAGAATTTGGTCAATTATTTGCCTTCCAAAAGCAAAAGCCTCTTGATTTGGAGATATCAAAGAAGGGAGGACTTAAAACTCCTCAAAGATCTCCATCAAGTCGGCTTCAATAATTTCCCAACAATCCTAAAAAAAAGCAATCATGAATCCATCTGGACTTGGAGCTTTGGATCTCTCCATAGAAAAAAACAGTATCTTTGATTTCTTGGGTCTCAAATCTTTGTGCAACATCATTCTTGGTTTACAAATGTTTGTGCAATATCCTCCTCCTAGGTCAACATTTGTCCATTCCACCCAACTTAGAAATGAAATTCTTCCTTTTCCTACTATTTGACAAAGAATGAAAAAACTTACCATCCCCTTCCTTTAGCCACCCACACCTTGATTTCTGTCTCCAATTTATCTCTTCTTTTCTCAGAATCTCCTCCAATTCCTGATTTAGCCTCCATGTTTCTCCTCTTTCTTCCTTAAACTTTTTTTTTTTTTGCTTCAAAGCCATCAAGTTCCTCAATTTTTCCAACAATCTCACACCACCGTTTTTGGAAGTTTCCAACCTTTCTTGAACCTTTAGACAACTACACACCACCATTTCTGACCCTTTGAACATTTTGTACATTCACAGTTTCAAAATCATTATATATTTCTTATGTCACCTTTATTTGCAATATCTTGCAGCACAAACCCAGTACAGAATGTGGAAAGATCATTTCAACTGACAAGAGCTGACAGAGATATGTTACTAAAACCAGACCATGACGTGCAGGTTGGTGCTATACTATTTACTATGTTAAGTGTGCTTTGAAGTTTGATGTTTATTGTGGAACTCAGGTCATGCACCAATGATAATTTACATGTGATGACATTTTTGTAAATTCAGGCATGGTGTATGCTTCTCAATGATAAGGTTCCATTTAGAATGCAGTGGCCTCAATATTCAGATCTACAGGTCAATGGTATGTATATTTTGTTTTAATTGTTTACATCACTAATGGTTTTCCTAAACATGTAGAATATGCATTTTGTTTCAGGTTTCCTTCGCATTCTTATGGTTCGAACAATTAATGTGAATAATTTGCTTTGCTAATTTTATTTCCATTTTCTATTTTCATAGGCTATGGGATTCTACATTTAATTTTCGATTCTGTTATGTTGGTTTTAATGTTTTCTAGTTGCTACATGAATTAGAGAAACAATATAACTCATTAAAAACACAGAAACAAACTAAAATCAAATAGAAAAAACCATTGCCTAGGTGTTTCCTTGGAAACAATGTGCTACACTGTCATCCAGCCTCTGCTTAGCACCTTACTGACCTCTCTCTCTCTGGCATCTATTCTCCGTAAGATTCTTGAGTACCCTTTACACATCCTGTATTGAGAATTATGTTTTATGTCATTTTTTGTCATGATTTGTTTGTATTGATGGTTATGTTGCCTAGGTTTTTGTTTGGTGTCTGTATTGCAGGCTACAGTAAATAATTTTTCTATTGTGGTATTTGTGTTGGGTTAGCCAGCTTAGTTTCTATTTATTTCATGTTTTAGTGTTCTGTTGGGACTTTGGGACCTAGGAGTTTCACAAAATGTTATATCACTGACATTTTCAAGTATGTGAAGTTGTAAACCAGTATATTTTGACTACTTATACTGTAGAAATCTATATATGCTAGAATTAGTTATGCCATAAAAATCTTTTTATCTAGAAGTTTAATTAAATTTGGCATGGCTAAATTATATATTTTGATCAATGAAGTAGATGTTTAAGCAATTTATAAAGCCATTAAATCCTGTATCCACGTCCTGGATATCAAGAAATGAAGAGTTGCATCTTAATGATATTGGGTAGATTGTAGCTAATCTGAGTATACAGATTGGGCTGTATCCAAGATGATCCCTGGCCTCCTGTAGAGAAACCTAGTTCCATCCCTATAATATGGATCTGCTTTTGTTCAGATGAATGTTTTCCCACTGATAAAATGAAAAAGGGATATTCTCTAGTAATGATCTTCATAATTCTGAATATCCACCTTATCTCGGTGATATTCTTATTTTCTTTTACTTAAAATGAAAATTATTGGTCTGCAGGTATTCCAGTCCGCACAACTAATAGACCTGGCTCGCAATTGCTAGGAGCTAATGGTCGTGATGATGGTCCAGTTGTGAGTCTCTCTCTTGTACCATGACTTGGTGGTGCTGATATCTGTGCTACAAATTTATGTCATATACCAATTCATTACTTACATTGTTATTGTGTTTTGCTCATTTAATTATGTTCTTAAGTTCTATGTTTCCTTGTCAGATCAAAACTTTTACTAGGGAGGGTTTAAATAAGATTTCTTTACAAGGATGTGATGCTCGCATCTTCTGTATAGGGATCAGAATTGTAAAGCGGTGCACAATTCAACAGGTATTCCTAATTTTTCATTTTCTATGTACAGAAAAAAATCTATATTAAGCATGGTCTTATGTTTGACTTTGTTTCATCTTTTTTTAATGTAATATATAATATTAGGCATGATTCTTTGGGTCCTTTTAGCCTTTTCATTAGTTGTCACTTTTTCTTCCATCTTCATAAGCCCCTCCTTCTATACATGTATGTACATGTACATAACAAAGGTCAAAAGGACTTTGCTGAAGACCGAAAGAGGATCAACCATTAAAGTTGACTACTCATACAGGAACTAACATTTAATGAATGATAGAGGATTTAGAACTCCTGTGTGCTAATTCTTCTTGCATCATTTGTTTTTTCTTTGGTTCTATGACTAAAGAAAAAGTAACTATAATGAAGACAAGCCTTGCAAAAGAATTCTTTTAAATGAAATGGACAATGCCATGGAAGAGAGAAAAGGAAAGAAATACGATAAAGGATGAAGAAGCTATACTAGGAGCTGTATCATTCAAAAGTCCTCTCTAGAGTGAAAAAAAAGATCCTTTTGTACTAATTGGTGTGGCAAAGAAAAGGAAAAATGCAGAGATAGAGCCATTTCAATGATTTTGTAAAGAAGCATGTCATCAATCCAAAGATTAATGCAACCTTCCTAACTTTGATCCTAAAGAAGCTTGATGCTAGTCACCCAAAGGACTTTAGACCAATCAATTAATGACTAGTATCTACAAAATAATAGTCAATGTTCTATCCCTAAGATTTATAGTGGTTCTTTTTTTTTGATCAATAACAGTAGTTTTATTAAAAATATATGGAAATTACAACCAGATTGGAGGGGTAAGACATCTTAACCCTCACTTACAGAACTGAAAACACCTATTACAATATAGCCCAAAAGAAATTAGATCTTCCCACCCCCTGTTTAGCCARGGTGTCARYCATGGAATTAGTGCTCCTCTTGGCCCATTGAACCCTTACAATCATATTCTGAGTTAGCTGCTTGATTTTCTTTCTYTCATTTGAGAACTTCCACAGGCTAGATTCTTTCTTCTGCAACCAACCAACAGTCAATTGAGAGTCTCCTTCCACCAGCAGCTTACTAATTATAGTGGTTCTTCCTTCCATAATTAGTCAACATCAAGGGGCCTTCATCCAGTGAAGGGAAGATTATTTAGTTATATGGGAGATAGTATGCAAAAGTACTCAAGAAGGTGAATGTAGAAAAGAAGAATATGGCTTTGCTAATGAAATGGTTTTGGAAATGGCCGTTGGAGAGGGAGTTATTGTGGCATGAGGTTGTGGCCAGCATACATGGTGGGTTAAGAACTGGCTAAGATGCAGGTGTATCACATCGGGCTACTCTGGCTTCTCTTTGGAAGGCCATCCATGGAATCCTTTGCCATTTTCTCTGTTTCATCAGATATGATGTCTGTTCTAGGGATTTAGTCATTTTCTGGGAGGATGTTTGGATTGGTTCCTCTCTTAAGGATCTTTTCCTTCGTTGTACTTTGTTTCTTTGTACCAAAATGAGTATCTTTTTGAAATCCATTGATTCCATTCTCCTGCCTCTTCAGTAAAAGGAATTCGGGGGAAGCCAATTCCCCCCAAGAGTGGAGGCTTTTGTATGGTTAGTATCAGTGGACAACATTCTCACTCAAAACAAGTTGAAGAAGAGAGGATTTTATTTGCCAAACAGATGTGTTTTATGTCTTTAAGAGGAAGAGCATATTCTTCATTTGCTGGTTAACTGCAGTTATGTGAAAGGAATTTAGGTCTATTTCTTCCACTTTTCAGAGTGGACGGAAGTCTCCTAATGGGTCTTCAAGATCTTTGAATTATGGCCAACAGTTTTTTTTTTTTGAAGAATCAGAATAAAAGGTTTCATTAAAAGAAAAAGGATTCATACAATCTGGGGGGGGGGGTCAAGATAGCGCCCAACCACAGCCTTAACTCATACAGCCAACACTACAAGAGACAAATTAAGAAACAAGGAACCGATCAAGATTACAAGTCTGCAGCTCAAGAAAATTCCAAAAGTTCTCTCCCAACTCTGCTCTGTTAGTCTGATGAAATTCTGGATGCATCTGAATCCAATCGGACACCAAATTTTCAACCATAGCTATCATCCTTCCAATGTTCTTCTGTTTATTCTCAAATTCCCGGGACATTAAAGCAAAATCCTGTGGAGCTGCATTCCTTTTAAGCAATAAAAGAATTTTTGAAGGGAAGATGAAGAGCAAAGAAAGGATAGGGGCAATCATCTGTTCAAAGCTCTTAGATTGGATTTTAATCCCCCAGAATTTAAATTCTCTGAAAAGAAGATTTCAGTTTGGGTTTCTGCTGTACTTTGAATTTTAGTTGATTTTTTAGTGGTAATACATTGTTACCTGGGCCTATTGTACCTTGTTTTTAAGCAATATTTTTTTCTTTATTTATTTTAAAAAAAAGATTGATCGTATCACAGTTAGGGTGGTACATTGGATCAAATTGTTGTATTTCTTAATAGCTTTCTCAACAGATGATATTATTAGAAAATGGAGAGAATTTAATGGAACTTCCTCTAAAAAGGTTGTGGCTAAAGAGAGATGGGCACCACCTGATAGAGGTTTCAAAAAGTTCAATTTTGATTGTAGCAGCTTTGGAGCTCTTGGAAGTTCAAAAAGTGGGAAGAGTGTTTAAAGATGAAGTTGGTAAGGGCAATGCCTTCGGGCTCACTATGAGTTGGGTGATCTGTGCTCCATAAAGATGGAGCTCTTGGCTTTCCAATGGTTACAAAGGTGGGCTAATGGCATGGCTGATGGGGAGAGGTAGTAGACAGTATTATATACCCTCTGTTTACAATTAAAACTTATTGTCGCTTATAAAAAAAAGGTCCTCTTTGGAGTTGGAGATCAGATTCATTGGTATTGGAATTAAAGACAGCTAGCTCATTTTCCAACGTCAGCACTCATGCAAGTCAACTTGTCAGATTGGATGCCCAAGTTGTTCAAACTGAATGCATCTTCATCTTCCCAGTACATTATTGCCACCTATGGAACCCATGCTACTGAAAGCATCTCCATCTCCAACAGGACCATAAAGCTTAGGTGGTTCTGGCAGAACAATCATGCTGCTATGACCAAGAATAACTGAACGCCTCAGCCTTGGGATGCAACAATCAAAGTTCAATTTAATGGTGCTGGTCTAGGGGTTCTGTGAAATATGATGAGTCATCAACAAGATGTGCCTAGATTAGAAAATGGACACTGAACCTTCATGATATATTTGTCTCTAGGGATGATTTAAGAGACCTCAACTATAGTGATCCAGGAAGCCCATTCCCCCAAAGGTCTCTGTTTTTTGGTGGGAAGTGTTCCTTGGGAAGGTTAATACTTTGGACAAGGTGCAGAAGAAAAGGCCTTTCTTCTGCTTGTCCCCAAACTGGTGTTCTCTTTGCAAATCCAATGGATCCTCTGTTTCCATCTGTTCTTATCTTGCCCTGTTGCTACAACTATTTGGGGTTGGATTTTTGCCCTCTTTGGTTGCAGGTGGTTGCTGCCTGTGGAAGTCTCTCATTTGTTTGAACCCTCAGTCCTTGATGATCAATCAAAACGAGGAAGATTAATGTGGAGATGCATTAGGGCAGCTTCCCTTTGTACTATTTGGGAGGAAGGGAACACTAGAATCTTTCACAATAAGGAGGGAAGCCTTTCTGAGTTGAAGGATTGCATATTCTTAAGGGCAATACACTAGTTGAGAACAACCTCTTCATCCCAGTCTTTCTCCTTTGATGACTTCTGGAGGAACTGGTCAATGGTGGCTAGCACTTCATCTTCAACATGGTTTAAAATGTCGCGACATTTCGCTAATGTTGCTTGACATATGTCGGTGTCGAGACATACCGACATGAACTCTCACTTGAATTAAAAAAATACAAAATGTCGGTCGATATTTCGACCATTTCGGTAAATATCGCCTATGTCATTTAAAAAACAAAAAAATAAGTTTTCATCCAAATGTCGACAAATCAGCATATATTCAAAGTGAAGACAATCAAATTTCATCATAAATAAAAAGAGAAGTTGGAAGAACTACAACTTTAGGCTTGAATAGGCACGGGAGTGGCTTCTACCCTCTGTCTTGCGTTGAAATACCTTATTGGAACAAGACGCAAGACACCGGACATCTAAAACTCCAAAAGAAATTGCTCTCATCTCACTCTCAAGTCTCATCTTGATTCAGGTATGCAATACTATCCCTATTTCCCTCTCACAGTGAATAACCATGAAAAATAAGGG
>NW_010729111.1:4723684-4872296 GCF_000365185.1 Nelumbo nucifera | reverse complement strand
AAAAGAATAAAAGAAAAAGTAGTAGTAGTAGTAGTAGTAGTATTGTAGTACTGTAGTAGTAGTAGAAAATGTGTTGATTAGACAAAATTTTAAGTTCTTCCTTACTTATTGGTTCAGGTTTTAAAGTCTTTGAGGGTTCAATACAGCATTTAGCAATGTTTGTATTGATTAAATCCTAACAAATAAAAATAATAATAAAACAAATTAGTATATAAACACACAAAATGAATATTTTAGTTTAATATTACCTATTTTATAATTATAATGTCAAAAGATAAAGAATAAAAAAATATTTTACAATGCATAGTACAAAACTGCTTGGCGATTAGATGAGGCGAGCCTCAAAAGGCGCCTTGTCGCCTAGGCGTCGCCTTGACAACTATGACTGCGTCTTTGTGTCTTTGTAGAGTCTTCGGAATTTCAGGTTGAGGGTTCGAATGACTAATGAACCCTTAAGCCTAAATGTTTAAGTTATAAAAGACATGCCACAGTACATGATGGTCTATTTAAGTCTATAGTGCAATAGGGTCTATTGTAATACTACAAACATAATTACAAGTATGTTATAGTGCAATAGGGTATATTGTAATACTACAAGCCTCCTAATAGAAAACATATAAAAAGAATCTTTAATATATTCTTATAGTCTTATTACAAGTATATGAAGGTCTATAGTAATATTGTAGACCCTCATTATAAAAGCCAACAAAAATGAATAAATAATAAGAAAATTAATATTTAAGATAAAATATAAAATATTCATAAAAACAAAATTATTAAACTAACTACTTTTCAAAATTAAATAAAATGTTTTTATAATAATAAAATATTAAATGGTTTGTCTAATTTATATGATTTAATAAATAGTTTATATAGTGATATTGTATACCCTCATTATAAAAGTAAAAAAAAAATGAAATAATAATAAGAAAGTTTATATTTGAGATAAAATATTCATAAAAACCAAAAATAGTGAGATGTTTTATATAATAATAAAAATATTACTTAAACTAATTACTTATTAGAATAAAATAAAATAGTTTTCATAATAATAAAAATATCAAATGGTTTATATTGTTTATATTAATTCTAATTATTTATTAAAACAAAAAAATATGCATCATGGAAGATAATAGTCTAGAAAGGTGCATTAATGTTTATTTTATCATTTTACAGAATATCATTGCATATTTCCACATATTTCATAATATTTCACAATGTCTATAATTTTTACAATATTTCCATCCGACATTTCCAACATTACCAACATATGTCCTATATTTGGGTAAGCGACATTCCCATCGACATCGACATTTTAAACCTTGGATCTTCAAAACAGAGGCTTCTTGCAGTTTGGGTCCCTCCTCCTGAAGGGTTTGTTAAACTAAACTTTGATGGAAGCAGCCAAGGTAACCCTGACCCCTCTGGTATTGGAGGAATCTTGAGAGACAAGGGCAACAATATCTTAGCAGTATATTCAGGTCCAGTCGGCTTAGGAGATTCTACCAGAGTAGAGCTATTAGCTGATGTACAGGGGATTCAGCAGCTAGCCAGCCAACTTGGAATTGAAAGGCTGATAATTGGAGGCGATTCCCAGGTTGTTGTGGGATGGTTGCTGGATCCAGATCCGACTGTCTGGGGTTTCAGAGATCTTCTTAAGAAGGTGGCTTGGGTAACTAGGAATATGATAGTGAGGGTCCAATGGGTAAGAAGATCGGCTAATGAGATGGCTGATTCTATTGCAAAACAAGGGGTTAATAGGGTTTTTTCTGTTCTGGGCAGCTTTATGATTGTGTATAATCTCTCTTCTAGTGGTAACTCGTATCTCATGTAGTCCTGATTTGTTCTTAAAGAGTGAGGCTGCACCTCGAGCCTCTCTGGGCTTATTTGTAACAGATCTTTCTTTGAGTAATGAATTAAATTTTCAATTATAAAAAAAAAAAGAAAAAACTATAGTGATCCAGTAAGCCATCATACTAGGAATTGTCTCAATGATTTACTGGATTGAGTGTTTCTTGTGATGGAACTCTAGTGTTTATAGTGCATCATAGAAACAGCCATCTCCATAGTAACTTGCGCCCTTGTCCCTTCCTATGAGATATAAAGATGCAGCTCATTTCATCTTAGCAAAATCATGCTTGAACACAAGGCCCTTAGACCTAATTCTTTCAGTGCTGTGTGCTATGTTACCCACATACAGAAAGGATACAACTGGATGCAGAATTTGCACTAAAAGTTGAAGTATCCAGCACAATGCAGCATCCTTGTACTGGTATCTGGGTTTCACAGGTTGCATGCAATAAGAAATTCCCTTAGGATAGGGAGATACAGAGCTTGTTATAAGAGGTTCAAGAAAAGAAAGTTATGAATTTATGATAAGGTGTTTCATTGGATTCAATGACCAGCCAATTTGACTGTTGACAGTCACAAGGGAAAGGAATTACTGAGTACTGACAAACACACTATTTCTGGTGCTTCTACTTCCTGGTTATTCTTTATTTTTTCTTTATAAGGTGTGATGGATAGTGGTGGTGGTATATTTTGTAGGGGAGACCTAGCCATGGGCCATGGCTGCTCCTGATATTTTGGTTCTCCTTTTCTGAGATGGATCAATCATTCATTTTTGGTTTAACCTTTTTTTTTCCATTTGCTTAGCAAAACTTTATATCATCAAGAATAGATAAGCCAATCAAACAGGTACTTTGTATTCCTCTTTTCTTGCATAACTTTATGAAGAGTAGATTAACCAATCAAACAGCTATAACTACATTATATGACTTTTTTATTGCACAACTTTTGGTCCTTGGTTCCCTTAATAATCTGCTTGCAACTCCGTCATCTGCCTATTAATTAAATTCATAATTTAGATTGCAAGCATGATGACAAGCATTTAAAAGAAGGAATCCTAATAAGTAGGGACAACACTAAACATGAGGTTAAAAGGGTCAGTTGATACTTGATAGTCCTTTTTACAGATTTATGCCAGAAGCTATTATTTGGGGCTTTAAACCCTACCTACAGGTTTTGGGCAGTTCTTTTTACAGATTTTCTGCTAGTATTTGCTCTTATTCTACTTTCTGTATTGTTGATCTTTTTCTGCATTATGCATCTGCGGCTATAGTGCACCAGATAGGGGGTATTATAATGTTTAGGTGATGGCATGAGCAATATACCGTTGTGTCTTCAGTGATCTTTATTTCTACTTGTGTCTTCGTTCTGTCCACTTTGTTGTTGTCATCAAGCATCATCAGCATCATATGTCATATGGTATACATGGCAAGTGCCTATATACCTTCTTAGTGTGCCTGGATATGTTTTCGTCAAGGCTTCATCACATTGCATCTTAAATTTGTTAATGGTAAAATTGTTGCCTAGGTCCTAAACATGATTCCAAAAGAAACAGAAGGTGAGCGTTTTGAAGATGCTCTTGCCCGTGTTTGCCGCTGTATTGGCGGAGGAAATACTACAGAAAATGCTGATAGTGACAGTGACTTGGAAGTTGTTGCAGATTCAGTTACTGTCAACCTCCGTTGCCCAGTAAGTATGCGTTCATATTGATTCATCATTTATATACGATGTACATGATCTCATATTCATGTTAATTACGTTGTAGGTAGATGTTGAACTGTAACACTGATTACTTGGTTAAAATTCAGGTTCCATTTGAATATTCAGTACTCTTGTGTATCTAGTGTACTTCCATTTGAATATTCAGCCCTATGCAAATTTCATCAAAAATGCATAGCAACCACTGAGCTTGCATTTTGGCTCTTCATTGTTTCCATTGGCTTATTCAGGGATTTGGATGACTGGTTTTTGAGCATTCATTTTGTAAGTGGTGATTTTGCACTTCTGTGCCTTGCAGTCTCTGATATCCAATGGCCTGGATCAGTAACAGGCCCTTTTTCGCTTATTGTGCTGAAAATTTGTTTGAACCATGATATCGATTATGTTTTTATTCTATATTTAGACTTTTACGGGGTAAAAAACTTAATTGGCATTTTTTCACTAATTCCAACATGTTTTATCTAATTTTTATTTGTTCGTGTACCTGTTGTCCTTGCTTTTGAGGCTTCGAAAAAATTGTAATTTTGCAATTAGGCTGCTTTTATTAAGGTAATAAAAGGTTGCAATTAGGTTGGTTGTACAGTATAAATATGTAGGATGTGGTTGTCAGCGCACGTTTAGCTGGCACACTAATCAGAAATAAACACGTCAGTGGTTGATATACCTGGTAATAGCTCAGTGACGTGTCTATTTCTGATTTGGTTTATTAGCAACTGTTACACATCCAGATTCCAGGGGTCGAACTCCAGAACCACCCACATGAACCTCAATGTTGTCCAGTATCATTGCTCTCAGTTCCATAGCAGCCTCCAGTTCTAATATGTTCTGATGTTTAAAGCTAATTAATGAAATGAGATGTAAAAATCAAAGTCAAATGGTATAGCTCTCAGTTCCATGCTCTCACCTTGAATCTCCAACCATCTATTGAAGTCGGGCTCCGGCCCGTTATTGGAGGGGAGTCACGTGATTGTCCACGGCAAGGATACTGATGAGTGGCTAATTAGATAGTTTAGCACACGTCGGTTGAGAATTCCTCCTAGATGTTAGTCTATTCTTTGGACTGGGGAGAATCTATAGGGGACTATAGAGGTTAAGGTTTTGTAGGGAATAAGATTTCTCTTAGTAGGTTAGATACTGGGTGTGACCTCCAAACTCCAAAAAGTGTTTCGTGTGGCAACGATCTAGGAAGTACGAACTATTAATTATTATTTTATTTCTGCTGTTTTTACTAGAGCAATTCTTTTTTGCTAGTTCGATGGGTCTTTGTGTGTATTATAAAATTTTCTACTTGAAAAAGAAGTTGAAAATATATTCCAAAGATTTGATATGGAATGTTAAGTATTGTGGATATCCTCTGCATAGTGTAATAATAGAACAAGGTTTGTTTAAAAGCCTTAATAGTTGGGAATCTTGGGATAAGGATGAACTGAATTGGACTGAGAAAAAAAAACAATGTGTTGGGATTTTTTTCAGACATTTCTTTTATCATAATGAAGCCAGGGTTGCTGGGCTGGACCTAGGGGCCTCAAAAACCTTACAATGTGTTTTTTTAGCATTCATCCTGTAAGTGGGTGGTTTTGCATTTCGCTTACTAGTTGCCACATGATGATCATGGCTGCCCACTATCCATACAACTCTCAATAAAATTCTCATTGTATGAAAAACTTGGGTTCTTATTAACAAGGCAGTACTTGAAACCAACACATAAAAGAAAGATCACATTGAACAGATCAAGCTACTGAAGGAAGTTGCTTATGGTAAATAGTTTACGCTCAAATAAGCATAATTATATCTAGTTTGTAACCAATTTGTAACTTGGTGTCTTCTGTACGTTTGCACTTCAATGGCAGATGAGTGGCTCAAGAATAAAAACTGCTGGCCGATTCAAACCTTGTGCCCATATGGGCTGTTTTGATCTGGAAACATTTGTGGAGCTTAACCAACGTTCTAGGAAGGCAAGTATTTGACCATGTTGCTTGCTTTGTTTTATCTTCTTTGGGCCGGTATATTTGAATAATGTTTGTACTTTTACTGCAGTGGCAATGCCCCATTTGCCTAAAGAACTACTCCTTGGAAAATATCATCATTGATCCATATTTCAATCGTATCACTACTATGGTAATACTTTAGACTGCCTCATTTATCTATTTTAAATCCTTATGATATATTTCTGACATGCTTTAATTTTCTTATGCAGATGCTGCATTGTAGTGAAGATGTAACCGAGATTGATGTGAAGCCAGATGGTTCTTGGCGTGCAAAGAATGAAAATGAACATAGAGATCTTGCGCAGTGGCACTTCCCTGATGGTTCTCTTTCTGTCACTTTAAACAATGATGCAAAACTGAACTTGGAAACCTCAAAGCAGATAAAACAGGAAGGTGTTTCAGAGGAGCATACTGGTCTGAAACTAGGTATCAGGAAGAATAGTAATGGATTTTGGGAATTCAGCAAAGCAGAGGATGTGCACTGCCCCTCTTCTGGGAACTGCTTACCAGAAAAGGTCATTCCAATGAGCAGTAGTGCCACTGGAAGCTGTAGAGATGGTGAAGATCCAAGTGTTAATCAGGATGGTGGTGGGCATTTTGACTTCTCTGCCAACAATGGCAATGAGCTAGATTCTCTGTCTTTGAATTTTGATCCATATCGAGTTGGTAACAGAAGTTCTTCTGGGCCAGTAGTGGATGCAAATGTTATTGTTCTCACTGATTCAGAAGAGGAGAATGAAAAATTTCCTTCTAATGAAGTTGTGTATCAGAACTGTCAATCTGTAGCCACTGGGATTCCTTATCCTGTTGCCCCTACCAAAGTTCCAGATTCATACCAAGAAGATCAAGGGGGGAACTCATGCCTGTTCTTCAGTGGCAACAATGATGACTTTGGGATGCCTCTCTGGCAACTTCCATCTGGTACTCAAGCAGGTCCAGGTTTTCAACTATTTGGTACGGATACAGATGTCTCAGATGCTTTAGTTGGAATGCCAAATACTTCTGCTTCTTGTCCAACATCAATGAATGGATACACTTTGACTCCAGATATGCCTTTGGGTTCTTCAACAAAAGTTCCAGATCCTTCTGCTTGTCATTCCAACACTGACATAAATGATGGTTTGGTTGATAATTCCTTGGCATTTGGTGGGGATGATCCCTCCCTGCAAATTTTCCTTCCTACTCAACCAGCCAGTGTTTCAGCACAGTCTGATACAAGAGACCAACCTGATTTAGCCAATGGTATTCGTGCTGAGGACTGGATTTCTCTTAGGCTTGGTGGTAGTGGTGGTGGCAGTAGGGGCCATGGTGAGTCTGGAGCCACAAATGGATTGAATTCAAGAAACCAGCTTGCATCCAAGGAGGGTAGGATGGAAGCTTTAGCCAACACTGGTACGTTTCCTCTCAATATGCAATTGTTCAGTTCTTTCTTTGGCATGTTTGTGTCAAAGCTGTAGTATAAAAGATAGACTGGAATACTGTTTTTCATCATCATGTGGTGGTTCAAACTTCAAAGGCCATTTTGACTGGCAACAAGTAGGGGATGTAAGCCAATCCAACTGATTGGTTGAGGATCATAAAACTAGTGTGTTATATAGAGTACTTTGCTTTTTTGACTGTGTGGTTTAGAATCTCATAATGGGGATTATACCCTACACTGGGTAGACTAGGAAAGGTAGTTCGGGCCTGTTGGATTATTTGGAAAACATGCAATCATTTCTCACTTGTTCTTCACTATCTGACAGTGAAAAAGAATGGGAGATCAAATTGAGCAGGATTGTTTAAAATTTAGGCTTAATGGTTATTGGTGGTAATTATCAAAATTTAGAACTCTGAATTGCTATATTTACAGTGAGATAAGCGAAGGCTTACTAGTCAATAATTGGCATTTGAAACATTCGGGTTTATTTTGACTGACATGATGTTTTTAATCTGTTTCTACAGCCTCTTTGCTTCTGAGCATGAACGGCAATAGGCCTGACAGGATAACCACAAATAAGCAAAGGTCAGATGGCCCTTTCTCACATCCTCGCCAACCACGGTCTGTTAGACCAAGGTTGGACCTCTGTATAGACCTAGACTCTGATTAGGGGGTATGGCTGCTGGCTGTGGGATCAAAACCTCTTCTGCTTTGAAATTGGAGTGGCTGCATTTGGATGCACTGCTTGAGAGAGATTTTTGGTGATTGGTTCCCTTCCTGAATTTCAATTTGGTGTCTGTATTTAAAAATAGAGATAGCGAAAACATCATTTTCCTCCTGATGAGAAAGGGTTCTCTGACATGGTGCAAAGTACTCACTGCACAGAAGTCAATCCAGCAGGATCTCTGTTGCATTATTGATCCAAAAAAAAAGGATCTCTGTTGCATTCAGAATTTTATTGGGAATTCCTGATTCATTCTCTGTTGGTGAGCCTTGACAGCCAGATCTTTTATCTATTATGTGTTATTTTTTCTAGGATTGAATGTCATACTAACAACCTTTTCCACCTAGCAGGGTTAATACCTTTACTTTTTCCCCCAAAAATTGAATTTTGCAGGTGCAGTTTTGTTGTGTCTGCACTAAGTTGTACATTAAGGGAGATAATCATATGAGGTCGGTAAATATAGTTAAGTGACCATCCCATGGGTGCAAGCAAGAGGAAGCCACCCACTCCCCGCATTCATTTTGTAAGTTGTAACACATACACACATTTTACTGAGAACCAGAAATCAATGGAAACAATTTGGCAAGTGTGCTTTGACCCTGCTTTGTTTTCTGTACTTCCTATATGTATTGTTAATATTACTACCCACATGGACATGGTTGATTCTTGGTGATATGCATTGGGAATTTGGCACATAAAATTGGATAGAAATAAACTATTCTTTGGTGGTCTTGACTCTTGACTAGTTAAAACTTGGGGAATACACAGCTGAATAAAATGGGATATCGAAGCTGACCTGCCCCATCCCTACCATATACTTTGTGGAGGCGATATCTATAAATGTTTTTATGCTTCCATGTCAACCGGTGGGGTTTGTTGTAGATTGGTATCAACCCGAATCTGAAACAAAACCCGTTTAAGACTTACTATCGAATAGGATCGAGGGCCCAAAGGCAGGCTTGCCACTTGTGACTTTGTGAGTTGATTTAACCCGACCCACTAAAATCTCAAACTAAATAGGCAATACAGAATACACAACTGAAAATTGACTTTTTAAGTACTAAAGTCTGGATCATTAAGCAATAAGCACACCAAGTGAGCATACAAAAAGTGTGTAACGCCTATGTTGCAATGTGTTTATGGTACAGGTTGATTGGGAGTACACGGTCATTGCAGAGTGTGGCTGTGTTCTTACTCAGTGTCCTTTTTGAGCACTAGAGCGTACCGTGTGGCGTGTGCCTACTAGATATGGATTCCTTTGCAATACTAATAAAGTAACAAGTCGAGGTCAATTTTATCCACAGAACAATTCTTTCCTTTGGCACAATTATAAAAATTAATTTTTTTGTAAATGTGATAGATATATAGAATAGTCGAATCTAACGATCCTTATGAAAATAATAGAAGAGTGTCATGCATATATGAGGTTGTTTGCCACGTAGTTTATATTTAAAATCTAGACACGTATTCAGATGTGAAGTGGAGGCACCATAGACCTACAGGCTACAGCCCACTCACTAGGGGTGTCCCGAACTGGTACCACCGGTTAACTGGTCCGCCTGTTTCGGTTTTTGACCAGTTTGGTTCTTCGGTGTTTAGGCTTTTATATTTATAATATATATTATGTAAATATATGTATAATATTATATTATAAATAATAAATAATAAATAATATATAATATATAGAAAATGTGATATATATTAAAAATATATATAAATATATACCGGTCAGTTTGATTAATTGCATTTTTTGGTTCGATTTTTCAGTTTTTTAATGCACCCCTACCACTCACAAGGAGGACCCATATGAATACTACCCACATGCCACACGACTTGCAATGTGCTATGTGAGGTTGTGTAAGATGTGCTCTATGCAGAGAATCCGAATACCCCACAGCAACTACTAGCGGAAAATACCTAGGCCCCATTTGGTTCGTGGGAATAGGGATCTAGAATCAAAATCAGAATGGACTATTTCAATTTCAATTGTTTGGTTGAATGGAATCAGAATCTTATTCCCATTCCTGCTGGAATGGCATTCTCCAATTTGAGGGAATGGCCATTTCCTGCCCCTCAGGAATGAAATCTTATTCCTGTTGATTTCAATTTCTATTTTCATTCCTGTCTGAAGTAAAGACTATGGGAATGGATCATTTTGATTCCGAATCCAGATGATTTCAATTTCAATTCCAATTCTGATTGCAAACCATTAGTTTGGTGCTAGCTCATTGACTTGTTTATGTAGTTTTTCTCCAAGGATTCTTAATTGCAGGCACTAATTGTTTCACCATATGCAGTATTGAAGACATTGGTTGGATTAAAGAAGCCGGATTGTAAATAATTTTGCACTCAAAACATAGAATTGATGCTCTGCTCTAAACCTCTAAATACCATCAAATTTTAACTCGCATGGGAAGAAGCATAACACAATACTAATCTCTATTTATCACTTCATTCAAGAACTGAACCATCTGGCAATCACCAAGACTGAGCAAACACATTAGCCATCAAAATTAGAAACTAAAAACAATTTGTAATAAGTCAACCCTTCATCGGGCACTTATAATTCAAAGAAAGAAGCCATTCACTCACATCATAAACCGGTTGATCTCAGCCTGTAACGTGAAGGTGTCTTGCATTGCCCATCTGAACATCCGCCATTGACTTCAAATAGAACTTGTAGATTAAGGGGAGAAAAGGTATGGTTTCATTCTCAAGAAGGCGCAGAAATATGTTATTTGATTAAGCTAGGCTATTCCTTTTTTTCAATGAATTTGCAAGGAGAGTGGACGGAATCTAAACTCAAAGTAGGTATTCCATTAAAAACCAGCATACAATCGATTGATGATGCTTTTAATACTGCAAGGAGGAATATACTGCATCTTTCATACAGTTGATTACAAGCTTTGAATCACCTTCGATTATAACATTAACATTGGTGATACTTTAGTCATATCATGGGCAACAAACTTCTGCTACATTAATGTAAAGCAAAAGCCAACCAATTTACTACAAATTATGAGGACATGCCCACATTCATCCCTTACGATACATCCAGTAGCAAAGGACCCATTAGATATTTTTGAAGCATCATAATTTATTTTAATACAAGTTGATCTCGGGGTTTTCCATCTAATCCAAATTCTCTTTTTAGGTTTAGTGACCCCAGGATTATACTCGTTTATATCTTTAATTCTAAAGACTCCTCTCATGCCTTGTCAAATAAAATCAAAGGAGGGGGAGACCTATTTTTAAATAGTTTCTCATTTCTATTTTCCCACACTCTTCATAGGATGAAAGCCATCATATCTCTCTCAAATTTCTTTCATCACCTCTATTACAATGTTTTAAAAACTGACTCGGTGACCAAATAAATGTTCGTGCCTCCAAATAACAGGCCACTGATTCAACCATCCAGATCAAATGGATCAGACCATGCCACATCAACCTACGTATGTATGTATGTCTGTGTGTAAACATGTATTTTATCAATAAAATAATATTTTATCAATGGTCCAACCACCCAAGTTAGACATTTGTTTCATCAGGTCAATGGTTTTACCAAATTCCAAATTTAGGAGAATCGAACTTTGAATCATGGTCAAGTGACAGTTCGAACAATTCAACCAGTTGGGTCAATGACTGGTTGAAAACACTACCCTATTATCTTGGGTTCTTTTCCACCAACCTAGAATCGAGTTATCCATATTAGTAGGGCCAAATTTGAGCTTTCCAAAAGACTCCAAATTTATCTAGAATATTCATGGCTCAAAAATAAGTGTTATATTTTCCAAAAGGAACATATAACACTTTATTTTCTTAGGGGCGATACTGGTGCTGGCCAACACTTGGATTGAATACTGATTTAAAAGAAAATCCCCCTTTCCGATTCAGTCTCCAAATCAATTTATCATGTCACCACCTGAGGGTATCATAATTGGCCCTATTTTATTCCACAAATTATCATTTAGAAGTCCTCTAATTTTATTTTTATCCCATTTTTTATTCTTAGAATCAGCTTGTTTGCTTTGATGCAATAATTATATTAAGAGATATATTAATATTGATGAACTTTTCTTTCCTTTGAATTTTGAATTTTAAAAATTATTAAATATCCATTTTAATCTCATATGCGATCATTTTTATTTATATTTTAGGAATATCATTTAAAAACAAAAAGTTGTAAAATTCCTCTTTAAAAAATAAAAGATGAGAGTCATTCTTCTTTAAAATTATAAGATTCCCCTTGGATACCTTAACAAATAAACTGTTCTTGCAAATTTTCTCCTTTATTTGTATGTTGTCATTTACATGTACACGATTCATGGGTAGTAGAAGGCACATGAATTATTTCCCAAGTACGGTTGGGATCTACTACCCACGTGAACGCTACCTAACGTACAACTTACGGTTGTAGTGTCTTGTGGGTAGTGTAGCGACGTACAACTTACGTCGGATCAGCTGAACGCAATGTTGTTTAGATGGCTGTAAAACCAGTGATAACATTACACGCCAGTAATCTGACGTATTTGTTTAATCGATGTTCCCAACGTATGGTTATAATGAATTGTGGGTACTGTAGTGTAGGTCGTGGTGTCTTGTGAACCGCCAGGACTACAGTGCGTATACATCTGCGCCCCACCGAGAGACAAACGCCCCACAACATATCCCAACCGTGTATTGGAAACATCTCCCACCGGCAATTTGGGAGATGTTCCCAATGCACGCTGGGATTTGCATGTTGGGCGTTTGTGAGGCGCAGATGTAATCTCGCCACGCGCCCGCAAATGACGAGGGATCCAACTTTGCTTCCTGCCTGGGACTGTGGCCGTGGGATGGGACTGAATCCGAGTTCCTGTGGGACACGACGAAACGACATCAGTCACGATCCCTTTGAAAGTTGTCTGAAAAAACTTTAGAGCGGGAAGGAAACACATGATGTCGTGAAAGTGAAACAAACAAAAAGGAGAGGGGAGTGAACAGACCGTAGTCTCTCCTTCAATTTCTTCGACATTTTTCTCTTGCCTTCTTAATGATTCCAGAGCTGTACCTGTATACGCCATTGCTTGAGAGTTGAGACGGAGATCTCTTGAAAGAACAAAACTGAAAGAAAGTAAAATAAGATATTTGGAGAAGCCCTAATTTTGTCGATCGCAATGTGGCAGTTCTTGTTAGCTGCAGCAGTTGCGGGATCTGGGTTCTTCGCACGACAGCTCTTTAAGAATGGCGACTCCATTGTTGAGAAATGTGAGGAGGAAGAGGAACAGGCTGTCGTGGTTGAGGAAGAAAGAAAAGAACTCTCAGATCCTGCCAAAGTACAAGTTCCATCCTCTCCACTTGCTTCTTCTCCTTCGGTTCAAAGTGGGCCTAAAGAAGTAGGTGGCTCTTTGAGTTCCGAGAGATGGAATTCGACGGCTGGACAAGAGGGAATCTTCAGGTTTTCTAGTTCGGGTGGTGAGCCTGGACCTGGCTCTCGTTCACGGAAGAAAGCAGGTTTAGGGTCCACTGGACGGAAGAGGAATGTAGGTGGTGATAAGAGAAGAGTTCGGTTTCAGAAACTTGAGGGGAAGTCCGGTTCTACGGACAGTGATGGAGTGGTGGTGTTCGACGAACAGAGAAAGAAAGGAAGGAAATACTTTCTTTGCTTGAAGAGGAGGAGGACTGGAAAGAATGCAATTGGAAGTCGAGGTTCGTGTTCATCTAATGGTAAAATTTTCCCAATTTTCCCCCAACTTCTTTTCTTCTACATTTTATCTTGGAAGCATTTTCAACATATATCTCCTTATAATTCGTGGATGCTTTATAATGCTCTATACTTTTCTTTCTTCAGGTTTGTTTTGGGTTCTAATTATTCATAATTTTCAATGTATCGAATCTCTTGGGGAATAACTGATGCAGCTCAATGATCAAATGCCAGAAGGTTTAATACTTGAAATTACAATAGGATGGGAAACGTGGAAATTGTGAGAATAGGTGAAAGAGCATTTTAGTAGATTATTTTCGGAAAGAACTTTGAGAACTGAGTGATTCCTTAATGATGACCAAGTGGTTCTCACCTAGTGGTTGAGTGGTTCCCCTCTATTCCTTGATCTTGTCTTTTCTTGTGATAATTAGATTCTGTTCGTTTATTGATAAGGTGCTAAGTTTTGTTACAAGTATGTTTCCCAACGCACATTAAAGAAAAATAAGATAAAGTATTCCTTTGTAAGGACTTGCTAATATAAACTGAGAAATGTAGGAGCAGTTTATACACTTGGCTGTTCTCTAATACAATGCAGATTGTAGACTGTGAGCCATCTTTCTAATAACTGCTAGGAATTTATAGTGGCTTTACACAGATAAAACTTCTTACCTGATTTATCGCTTGTGATATGCTAATTTCTTGGTCAATGGCGATGGCCAATACTTTAGGTATTGAGATATTAGTATGTAACTCCACCCATAGCTCTCCAGCTGAGCTATTGGTTTGTCTCAGCAAGACAAGGAGTGAAGTTGACTCTGGAGAAATATTACAATTTAGAATATTATAAATTATGATGATGGACAAGTCTCTAAATCAGCACATGTGATCATCATCTACTATTACACATTATAAATTCAAAAACTAGAGCAAGGGAATGTATGCACAGCATTTGAATTATTACTAACTTATTTGATTCTTTCATAAAAAAAGAATAACACAAAGCTCGATTTATCTTTTCATGATATTATTAGCATCTAATATGCTATTTTCTGCATTTCTGAAAGAGCATACATCTAAACCTTTGTTATTGGTAGTGACGTAGTGTATGTCAAAAATTCATAGAAGTCATCCACCCAGAGAAGTATGCCATTTGACTCAAAAGGATCAAGTGACTTAGGAGGAACCAAAGAAGCCATCTGAGTTAATCACTTGATTTATGGTAGCTATTCACTTGGTTTGGAGAAGTCATGTGCATTTGGACTCATTACCATGACATGGCTCCCCATATCATGGAGGAATCAACTTGAGGGTGTCAAGGAGTCAAGTGGGAAGTCAGCAAAGTACGATTCCACTGTCATTAACATCCAACACTTGCCCCACCATTTGGGTTGCTTAAGTTCCTTTTTGTCATCCAGAAATGTCTAGGATCATATACATGTAGTTATTAAGTTACATTTCACATGTCCATAATTTAGCTTATTTTGAAGTTTTTAAACTCTGAAACAACTATTGACTCCTAGTTTTGGACTCTCTTTGCAAATTTTATCAACAAAGACTATACTCTTTGGAATATGGTTAGCAATGGATCAGATTAAGTTCCAAAAAAAACCTACTGCAACTAAGGTTTAGTTCAAGTTTTTTTTTTCTTTTTTGCTAAAATTTTATGACTAGGTTGGGTCTTAGTTCAAGCACAAGTTAAATTCCAATTTTCAAACTTCAAAAGCTACCTGATTATTGATTGGTTTCAGCTACAATGTTCTGAGCTTGGAGAAGAAAAAACATTAGGTGGAATGGCAGGTTGGGTCAACAATTTTTTTGATGAATGGTTGGGTCAACAATAAACAAAATATATATAGCTCCCTTTTGTATGTGGGTGTTTACCATGCCCATCACCAATAAAAAAGGATAAGATCTAGTTAAATCTGTTTGTGTAAACTCACTACTGCAACTGAAAGTTCTCTCATTTTTCTCACGTTGGTCAATGTTTCCTCATACATGCATTAACTGCTTGATGTGTCTTTCTTTCCAAATGCTTATCAGATCGTCTTTCGAAACTCTATCATATGCTTTCATTTAGTCAAAATAACCATGCGGAATTTGTTTACATTCTTTTATACTGTGTCATCAATTTTCTAAGAGACAGTCTTCATATTCAATATTCCTGTTTCTCTTCTGTATCTTTGTTCTAATTATATCATACAGTTTCATAGTTTGTGGTTCATAAATTTTGACTCTTTGATAGTTGATGCAACTTTTCTTTTTGTTTTTTTTTTTACATAGGTATCATTATATCTTAGTCAACTAGGATACTTTAAAAAGGACTCTTTGTGGTGAGGGATGAAATTGCTTTAGTTATCATCCACAAGATGTTTTCATCAAGCTGTTTTGCTTTCTTTTTGTTTATAATTTTTGGTCTGTTCCAATGTTCTGAAAATCATAGCTGTATCGTAAATCATAGAGAAAGTTGAATCAAATTGAATCATGAACCATAAGATTATTTCTATTTTTTACAAGCATGTCAAAAATTAAATATAGGTATGCTAAAAGACTAAATATATATAGAAGAGTTATTTTAAGTCATATCTACCATATATGTACCTAAAACAATAGAACTTACCAGTTATGCAAAAGAAGTCTAAGATGATATAATCGAGTTTGACTTGAAAGTCAAATAATCCACATGCAATGGTTCTTTATCCAACACATGATAGAAAATAAACTAAATATACAGTCTTAACTAACACAAATAAATCAGTTTCTAGTAAGGTCTTTAAATCAAGTCACACTTGACAAAACTAAATATAAACAAAGCAAAATGACAAAGTAGAGACCCAATTCTTAATTAAATTGATTTGAATCACAATGAATTGTATAAATTGTAAGATTTAAGAAACAAATCATAGGATTCAAACAAAAATCGTAATTGTAAGATATTTGTAGAAAAGGATTCGGACATAAGATTCGAATCGAAACCCTTGGGATTCATGATGCAAATCATGAATCGTATTGTAAATCATAAGATTTTAACAACATTGGTATGTTCTCTTGACAGAGAAGGGGTCATTTCTTGCTGCAATTGTGAAGCCAAAGGCTGACAAGCATGAGTACATAGGTTCAAGTCTGACCATTTTGTGCAGAAAAGCCTGAGGTCAGGTCCATATCCAATGCACCCTTCCCTAGATAGCAGGGGCCAGCATTGGGTAGTGGCCCTTCTGGCCTCCCAACATTAAATAAGAAGGGTACATGTATTTCTGAATTCAATTAAGTGCTTTGGTCATTGTTATTGATAAAAAACAATTCAATCTATCCCAGGCAAACATCCACTAAAATGGCATTTGACCTGAATCTCTTTATTTTTGTTGGAACTTCTTTCTCATCATGAAACCCCAACTCTGCAACTCATATTGTCTCTTATTTTCCTTGGGTCCTCTTTGAAAGGAGATATTATCAGTATTATTTATTCTTTGGCATATGGCATCCACTGTATGATCTTCCAAGGCTCTAATTTGATGGATTGTTTAGAGTAGACCTGTTCATGGGCCGGGCCAGGCTGGGCTCGGGCTGGGCTTTCACTCTGTATTAACAAATTTTTCTAAAGTGGCCCGACCATCGGGCCTATAACTTGGGCCCGAGCCCGGCCCTCATAAAAAGCCCGAAGCCCGGGACTGGGCCCGAGCTCGAAATTTAGCCCATGTTGTTACTATTGCTGAAGCGGCTGAATAGAGATAGAGATAGATAGAGAGAGAGAGAGAGAAATTATAAAGAGAAAAATAAAAATGTATATATTAAATTATAAATATATATTTTATATAATATATAAAATACATATTATGTATTTTATAAAATATATAATATTGAGTCGAGTCGGGCCGGGCTCGGGTTGGGCTTTTTTGACAAATCCCAAGCCCGGCTCGAAACACAGTCGGGCTTACTGTGTTAGGCCCGTGGGCCTAATTACATGACCAAGCCCGACCGGGGTGCGGGCCGGGCCATCGGGCTACCCGGCCCATGAACAGGTCTAGTTTAGAGTAAGGGTGACCCAGTTCATTAGTTTATTTGATTCTGGTTTAGGTTCATAGTTTATAATTAATAATTTCTAAAAAAGTTTGGTTCACTATGAGGTTGGTGTATTAGGGCTTGGCTCTCCACCGTAGAGTTTTTGTAGAGAGTTAAGTCATTCTTTTTTGTTCATAGACTTTTTTGGCAACTCTTTGTAGCCTAGTGCCATTGATGTACAAAGTCTATTTGTACTAAAGGGGTTATACATTTTTTTTAATATATAATACATTATATTTTACCATTAAAAAATTGGTTCACTGAGAGGTTGGTTTTGTTCATGGTTTAAAATGTCCCTGATTTCCCTAAAATTTCCACGACATATTTCTATTTTCATGGGTAATGACACGGAATTTTACCGGAATCAACATATTCCCCAGTGAAAACTTCCAGCACTATGTGGAGTATAAGAGATAGTTTCTGTGGCATATTTCCATTTCCACTTCCATGGGAAGCACATGGCATTTTATTGGAATCGATATATTCCCCAATGAACACTACCAGCATTATGTGGAGTACAAGAGATAGTATTATAAATTTATAACATAAGTTGGTAACAATGTTGTAGATATGTGGAGTAACAATGTTATTTCCTACCTAACTTACATGATTACCACTTTGAGCTATCTCAATATTCATTTCTAACATGAAGTTAAATTTTGATTGATCTATTACAACCATTTACATTTTCTATGAGTTTAAATTTTGTTTTAACTCATTCTATCATGAAGCTCTGAATCTTATGGTTTATAGGGCAACTTCAGAATGTATTCTCTTGTCTATAACTTAGTTTCTTAGCTTTATTTAGTGATTTGGAACAAAATAATAATTTAAAAAGTGTGCTTATGCTTCTTTTATCATTTCATAAAATATCATTCTATATTTTGCATATTTTACAATGTTTCCACCATGTCTATAATTTTTACAATATTTCCATATGATATTTCCAACATTTCTACCAACACAACATTATAAACCTTGGTAGAGACATAGACGTCAATTCATAGTTAAAACTTCAAAATGGATTGTAAAGAATATTATCTCTTCAAAATTGTAAAGCTTTACAAGAAAGATATTTTATGTGTCATGATACCAAGCTGTGGATATAAACTATTCTTGAGATCCTATGGAAAAGCAAGGCTTTAAGGTTTCTGCTTATTGTTTACAGCATTATAATAGCATGTCATTAATTATCAAAGATAGGCAGTAGACCAGTGGATTTTCCTGAATGTTGACTCTAATAGATACCTTACCAGTTAGATGATTGATGGCTGCAAGTGAAATAAACAATCATCAAACAATTGAATGTTTGACCGTTTAATGTAGCCTGACAAATTGAAAATCCAGCAACTATAGCATGTGAGATATGGTCCATCAAGAGAGTCTACCATTTGGATCAATAGAGCATCAAGTTATTGAAAACTATCAATAGGATGCTCATAAATTGTATTAGAACCTAATCTGATCTTGTAACTTCATGACACCTATCTACTTCTAGCTTCACTTAGTACTTCTTAGAGACAGCTGGTTTTTCTGCTTTTTGTTGCTTCAAAGGCTTGTATTCTCTTCAGTTTAGGTTTGATTTGTTCAATAATTCTTAGTTTTTTATTTCTGGATGGTATGTATAACTTATTTTTCCTTGGACTATATCTTATAGGTGAAGAAATTTTCAATTGGGGGCTTGGTGCTGGGATTATGTACATGGTGTCAGCTGGGAGAGCAGAGATCAATAAACTAAACTCTACAATAGAGGAAACCGTAAAAGTTGTTCAGGAATTGAAAACTGAGCTTCACAAAAGAAAATTATCTCATGATCTGCAGGATTCAAATTGCAATGGTAAAAGTGATACATACCCCAGAGAATGTGAGGGCAAGCCTAATCAACCAGTGACCATTAAGTCAGGTGGAGTGGCAAGAGGTTTGAATTATCCCAAATCTATGGCCTTCCCATTAAGTGATGATGGTGATTGTGCCAGTAGTGTTCTTACTGAAGAACAGCAGCCAGAAGTACCAGAGGTAGATCAGCTTGAAGCAGCATTTGAGTCTGAACTGCGGAAAATAACTTGCCACAACTTCAAAGAAGCAATTGGCACTGAACAAAGATCAGGACTGGGTGAGGTAAGTTTTCTCTCATTCTCCTTTCATTAAATTCACTTATTAGACAATTAATCAAAAACAAAATGGACAAACAATGAGACAAGGCATAGTAAATGCATCCTTTGTTATTTTCAGATTAGCATGTTCACACACAGCATTCTAGGAGTCTTATGGTACTAGACTTTGGTGACAGTTCCAGACACAAAAGTTGTGTCAGACATATCTGCCTGTATCAATTGAGACCAATCAGTATGTTAGAAACCCCTTGGGTAGCCACAAATTATATGGTACATAAAACAGCTACTGTAACCATGGTTCAAGATTAAATAAAATCTTAAACTCAATTGCTTAATATGGTTAAATGGTTGAAGAATGTAATGCAATAATGGAGAGAAAGTGACCTTACTAGAATTATTCCATTATGTGACTTTTGTGCCCCATCGATGAGGTGGCTCATGGATGATGTAATCTGAACATCATTATGTGACTGTTATGCCCCATCTGTGGTGAATGTAAGGAGGAAATGTTTACAGCCTCCAGTTAGGAACTTGCATATATGTTGGGCAATATGTTTTTGAATTCCATCCATTCTGATTTGGAACTTCGGTATCTCAGTTTGACATAGAGCATCCTTCAGACATTGTAAAAAATGGAGTTTTAGCTGATGAGCTACCAGGTCCACATGAAGAAGGCACAAATTCTAACTCTCATCAATTTTGTGGGGTTTCTCCATCTGAACTGGATCAGAAACTATGCCATTTACTTATCGAACAGCAGGAAAGCCATATCATTGAGCTAGAATCCAGACTCCATTCAGCTGAAAATAAACTTCACGAGAAAGAAGCAGAACTCCAAACTCTGAAAGACTGTGTTCGTCGACTCACAGAATTTTCTTTAGAAGCATCGTCAGGCAAGATTTTCTGACTTCATTGATCTGATTGTTACCATCTCTGTTATTGTTTGGTTTTCCATCAGGATCAAAATCTATCCATGACATGGTCCATGAACCTAAACTGTATTTTTTTCTAATATGCCTGTGTCATTCCTCAGATGAAGAAATAGAATCATGGAAGGTTGGGAAAGAGGGGGAGAAGGGCTATGATCACTCATCCGCAGCTTCAGAATTGCTTACAGGTATTAACAAGATAGGTGGGCAGGATTCGGTGGTAGGAATGAAAAGAGTGATGGAGTTCTAATCGTGTAATTGTCACCTGAATAACTTGCAGTCTCTGTACAAGATGGGATTCATGTAAATGTTCCATTTATATGTGCTCATTCATGAGAATTAACCAATTTATCTAAGCATAAGCATATCTCTATTTAGCATTTGCCTGCGAAAAAACCAACTAGGAACTGGGAAGACATCAAGAACACACACATGAAAAAGATTGGGATGGAGGTCTAGAAGATTAAACAGACTGGGGTCCATAACTTGCTATGCATTCCCTGGTAAAGAGGTTGGTGACGAACACGAGTCTCATGGAGATTATTGTGCTGAAAATTTGTTTGAACCATGATAACGATTATGTTTTTATTCTATATTTAGACTTTGACGGGAAAAAAAAACTTAATTGGCATTTTTGCACTAATTCCTCCATGTTTAATCTAATTTTTATTTGTTCGTGTATCTGTTGTCCTTGCTTTTGAGGCTTCGAAAAAAAATTGTAATCTTGCAATTAGGCTGCTTTTTTTAAGGTAATAGAAGGTTGCAATTAGGTTGGTTGTAGAGTATGAATATGTAGGATGTGGTTGTCAGCGCACGTTTAGCTGGTACACAAATCAGAAATAAACACGTCAGTGGTTGATATACCTGGTAATAGCCCATTGACGTGTCTATTTCTGATTTGGTGTATTAGCAACACACATCCAGATTCCAGAGTCCAACTCCAGAACCACCCACATGAACCTCAATGTCGTCCAGTATCATTGCTCTCAGATTACATCTCCGCCCCACAATACATCCCCGCCGTGTATTGTAAACATCTCCCGGTGATAGTACCAGTTCCGATACACGGCGGGAATATGCTGTGGGCGGCTTCTGGTGGGGCGGAGATGTGAAGCCTCCAGTTCTAATATGTTCTGATGTTTAAAGCTAATTCAATGAAACGAGATGTAAGATCAAAGTCAAATGGCATTTAAGCTCTCAGCTCCATGCTCTCACCCTTGGAATCTCCAATCATGTATTGAAGTCGGGCTCCGGCCCGTTATTGGAGGGGAGTCACGTGATTGTTCACGGCAAGGATACTAATGAATGCCCAATTAGATAGTTTTAACACATGTCGGTTGAGAATTCCTCCTAGATTTTAGTCTATTCTTTGGACTGGGGAGAATCTATAGGGGACTATAGAGGCTTTGTAGGGAATGAGATCCTCTTAGTAGGTTAGATACTGGGTGTAACCTCCAAAGTCCAAACACCAAAAAGTGTTTTGTGTGGCAACGATCTAGGAAGTAGGAACTATTAATTATTATTTTATTTCTGTCGTTTTTACTAGAGCAATATTTTTTGCTGGTTCGATGGGTCTTTGTGTGAATAGAAGTGAAAAGAAGAATACTTTATGATAGACTGATTGAGTAGAGTCTGTTCAGAATCATCATGATAAGGTGTTTATTTTGGTTTGGCAGAGCGGTACATTTTAATTTTGTTCTATCTATTTTAAAGGAAATAGAACAATCTTCACTGGGTATTGCAGCGTATTTAGTTGTTTATGGTATTTATAATAGCTTTGTTGATTATAATTTAACCACAGAGGATTCATTTAACTCTGAAATATTTAATTTACAGTTTATTAATTGTTTATTGGTCTCCTCCTTCAAGAGAGTTTATCAGGATTAATTGTGACGGTGGAACAATGACAAAATCTACTATATCATTTGGTTCTGATGCACAACCTGATACTGGTAATTTCTGTGTGGCTACGAGAGGTGTTCGCAGTTTTTATTTTGTATGATGTTTGCCTAGGCAAAGGATGAACAAGTATAACGATTTAATCAAAAGAAAAAAGAAAAATAATCACATTTGCTGCAGACTGCAGTCAGTTAATGTGTTGAAGGAAAAATCCAAATCTTGGTCTTATTTTAAAATTTTGTATAAATTTAATCTGGTTTCCTCCTCACAAAGCGAGTCTCGTACCATGATGTTCCCAATGCAGGACTGCGATATGTGTGAGGCGTGCTCTGTAAGGAGAAATTCCGATTTCGATAAAATGTGCTTTAATGTTGTTAAAAGACAGGATGACAGAGCAGCTCATCTAGGAAAGCTAATGTAGGTAAGGACTAATGAACCTCTGAACCTCAGGACTGATGAATCATTTTATTCCATCTGTGTAATGTTTTGTTGCTTGCTCTAATATAAAATTTATCTATTGATTAAAATCAGTCTTATTCACAGTTTCCCAAAAATATGGGAATCATATAGCTAAAGAAAGAAAAGCCCCCAAAAGCTTCTTGTTTGGTGAAAAGCTATTCATTTGACTTTTTGTTTTCTTGTTCGATGAGATGCCGTACTCTAGAGGCCAGAGAGTTAAGTTACTATAATATCCTTCAAACACTCCCAGTCGGTGTTGTATACTTATGTAGTATACTCTATACTGTGTAGATATTGAGCTAGACAGCTAGGTGCTATGAGGGTGTTAATGTAAATGCATCACCTGACTTTTCAGACTTTCTCGTCTGGCAACGAGGTTTGGACAAATGGTGGTGGTGGTGCCACTGTCCTCACTCCGCAATCCAGAGAAAGAGAAGAGGAATACGTGCGGTGGCCCGAGTTTTACACGGTCGGTTTCAGGAGAGGACTAGACTGACGGGCCACGTCACACTTGACAGACTTTTCAAAGTGCTATGAACCATTGGATTTCAAGCCTGACAGCACGCTGATGGGTGCGGTATGTGAACCCCAATCCCACGGTTAGGAGGCGCCTTGCGGGTTGCGGACCTTTGTATTGTTGTATACTTAAGATCCATTTGATCAAAAATAGGAAATAGAAAAGATTCACTTGATCATGTCACTGATTTGACTAGCTGGTCTGAGCTAGATGGCCCAGGCCCACCATAGTTGGTTTGACATTCCTTTTTTTTCCGCCATGTCAAATCGTCAATATTTCAAGTATAAGATATGTAAATGACATCACATGTATACGTCACGCTGGATCAATATCTAGTCAAAGTTAATCTGCCTTTGGATGCTCATCCAACGGTTACGAGTAAAGATTTCTACTGTAGAAACATGAAATCAAGGATGGATAATTGCTATTACTTATGTTGTAATTTATGGCAAAATCATATCACTGTTTAGTAATAGAAGAGTGAAAAGAATAAAAAATAAAAAAATATCTTGACCTCGAAAACCCAAACAGAACCTCGAGATGAAAAGTCCACTGAGCTGACTGGTCTGATTCACCCACCCGTGCAAGTTAATTAATAACACCAGAAAAAATATTAAAAAATAAATAAATAATAAAAAAGATATGTCATATGTTGGTTTATTAGGGTCATAGTAAGTGTTAATGTTCGAGGACATCGGTGAGAATTCGCAGAGCAGAAGAAAGCAAGAACTTTCTTCGAAATCTAGCTGTTCGGGTATCTCTTCCTCTGTGTCTTTCTCTGATTAACATTAAATGCGTCTCTCTTCCAAACCCATTTCCAGCCCATGTCGA
Source organism: Nelumbo nucifera (assembly GCF_000365185.1). Next base: position 4,848,109 of record NW_010729111.1, on the reverse strand, counting down.
ACGGATAAGTTCCCACCTCCATTAACGAGGTTTCTAAGAAGCCATGGAGGGAACAGAAGCAGAGGAAGGTCCCGAGCCAGCCCCCTGTTCGTGAGAAAGAAGAATACGGCCGTCGAAACCCAGGAGCCCTCTTCGCCGAAGGTCACCTGTATCGGGCAAGTTCGCGTCAGAAGGTCCAAGCAAGCTGCGTCTAAGTCTGGACGCACCGGCACCACTTCTAAACGCCGGTGCCATTGGATCCGGGATGCTTTGCTTTGTAACTGTAATGTTAAAAGGCCGAAAGCCAGGACTGCTCGGTCAGTTTGGCGAAGATGTTTTCTGTTTTTCCAATTAAGTTATCGGAGGAAGGTCGAAGTCATGGAAGATTCAGTGAAGAGAGAACCCAAGCTAGAAGATTCAGAGGAAGAGTACGATTCAGAAGAAGATGACGAATCCAAGGTCTTTGTTTCTTCTTCTCCGCCGAAGAACGCTTTACTGCTTATGAGATGTAGATCCGAGCCGTACAGATCCTCCTCACTGGCTAGTCGCTTCTGGGGCTCGCCCTCTACAACTGAAGATGGAGAAGTAAGAAGAGAACAGGGAGGAAGGGACCCTGTTGAGGAAGAAGAAGAAGAGGAAGAAAAAGAAGATGATGATGATGATGATGATGATGATGATGATGATGATGATGAGAAACCCAGATTGGGAAAAGGAGGTTCGATTGCAGAAACGAGAACAGATCCAGAAATCGAGGAAAAGTTGGGTTTTTGCGAAGGATTTGAAAGTTCAAGCAGTGGAAGAATCAGAACCACCGCTAAAAGCGAAGATGAAATATTGAAAATGATAGGAGGCCCAACTCGACCTCTGATACTAACAAGGTGTAAATCCGAGCCGGCGAGAAAATCGGGGAAGCTCGACCCAGAGACCTGTTTCTGGAAGAAAAGGAGGTTTCGTTTTGGTGAGCGGTTTCCACAAGCCTCTGACTGACTTTTTCTTTTTTCTTTTTTTTTATTTAACTCTTTGTTTCTGTGTTTTTGCCGAACTGAACATAATCCTCCCACCTCACCTCCCTGGCTCCCACCTCCCTCCTCCCCCTCCCCCTCCCCGCTCTTTCAGTGTCAAACACATTTAACTTAATTATATATTGTTTTTCTTTTTTTCTTTGGATGTGCCAGAGAATCTCCTTATTAAGTGTAATAGGAAAGATGATGAAGCTGTTTGTATTAATTTACACTTCAAGTTTATGTGCAACAGTAATTTATCATTGATTGGTGTTCGTCTAATTTCTGGTGGAGTTTTTCTTACAATTAGGAATTGTTTAATCAGTTCAAAAATTTCTCTCGACACTCTGTTTAGCTCTTTTATTGGGAAAAGAACTTGCGTGTCTTTTTTTGTAAAATCTCCTTTGGAGTAAAAGTAGTCCACCTTTCCAATGTTAATTTGTTTAGATCAAGTATCAATAAATTTGGCTCATCTGTTATTATTTTAATTGTAGGTCTTGCTTGCTAATTTAGTAGAAGTCAAAACCAAGACTTCATTGCTTTTCTGTAATTTACTCTGCTCAAGATTTAATCTCTAGATATTGATTGGCTGTAGATACAAACTGATGAGTGATGAAATCAAATTAAATCAAAGAATTCAGAGACCCATGTGATCCTAATGTCGAAACAACATTATTTGTGGGTCAATTTGTCTCACGAGAGTCATTGTTAATTGTTAAGTGTAAACAAATAACAAGGCCAGAGCAGAGCAGCAATGAATGGTGATGGTGGATGGTGGGAGCATATTTGGGTCGATGCGTGACAGGTTGTTATAGCTTTAATTGCAGACAGGCGGACAGAGCGGAGAAGTGACATAGCATGTTGTTAATGTGAGTTAGCATGTGCTGACTGGTGAGGGAGGAGATCCCAGGTCGTGCTGAGATATGGATGGTATTAATGCATGAGGCAGCCCGGAATGGCACAAAAGGATATTATACATTTATACTCAGCCTACCCCTCATAAAGAGATTACGTACTCCTTTAGCTGCAGGGTCAACATCCGTTGGTCCTGGATTTGGATGGTAATAACAAATGAAATTGCCAAATTGAACAAGGTTTGCTGTATGTTGCCTTATTTTGCCTTGTTGTTTAAGGAACCCTAGTTCTCCTATTTATCTCTCACAAAAACGGACCACATTGGATTGAATTGTGATCCAATCCAATATTGTTATACTCAAATCAAATGTTATCCCGAGGAATGGCCATTCCCCTAGGCTGTGTTTGGTTTGAAGGAAAAAGTAGGGAAAGGTAGGAAAACCCATACAAGGTTTGTAAAGGTTTCTTTACCTTTTCCTTTCCTTATTTTTTCCTTTAAACCAAATATAGTCTTAAGGGAATAGGGATATGCCATTTTGGAAATAGAATTTCAATTCTATTCAATCAAATGATTAAACCATTCTGATTTCAATTCTAGACCCCTATTCCTACAACCAAAGGGGCCCTCATTATAATACAAAGGTACCTTCTCTTTGTTAGGCTTTCAAAAAAAACTCTTTGTTGCTGTGTACTTTGTATTCATGGTTTTCAAAATTGGACCAGATGGTCAGACTTGAAAAACTGGGAATTGGTTTCATTTTTCCTAAGAACCGGATTTTTTCTCAAAATCATTGATTTTGGTCAGCAAACTGCTGAATTGGGCGATTAACCGTTTGAACAATTTTGACCATTTTTTATTTTTTTTTAGTTTTTTTGTCAAAATGAACTAAACGTCCCTAAACCCTTATCCAATCCAAGTCAAAGCTGGATTTATAACTTTCAGCCATAAACCTAACTTGAGGTCGTTCACTTCAACCCAATTTAACTTTTTTGGTTGGATTCAGGCTAACCTGACTCAAGTTAAGTACTTAAAAGATGATATTTATTGAACCGGAGGATATTGGATTTTCTTTTTCCAGCACGCAACGCAAAATTCTCAAAATCCATTGAATAAAAAACGGTAATTTATGTTCTTGCCGAAGAATTTCTGAGTTTTCTCCTCTAAAATGGCAGCTTTTTTGGGGAAAAGATTTTCATGTCAAGAAATATTTAAAATTATTTATTGATGTGCATTAAATTATTTGGGCCAGATTTGCAACATTTACCACAACACCCAGAACATTGGAACGGGATGGGCTACAGACAAAATCATATACAACGGGCTGAGGGACCAATTAAGAGTAAACAAAACCACGTTTTCCTACAAATGAAAACCCACACGGCCACACCCTTTTTTTTTTTGGTAAAAATGGAATCCACAGTCACACGTCATGTGTATGGAATAGTGGTGTATTCACTCTTTATTGATCCCATGTACATGACTTTGATTTGGCATTCAGATCTCTCGCCCACAAGAACTCTACCCACACGGCACACCTACCCACAAGTATAAGTATGTTGTCATTGGAGATTTAGAGTTTCCCCTGCTGTCGTGTCCTGTGGGTAGGAGATCCGGAATAGTTTGTTTGTAGCCCATCTAGACTCCAACATATTTTTTCATTATCCTTGCTTGTAAATTGCACTTGACCCAAAGCATGATACATATTAATAGGGATGAAAGTTTTGTGGGAATTATAAATTCGTGCATATATTATTATAGAAAAATCTATGATGCCGGGAAGACAAGGTATTGAAAGAGTTTTGATCAATCAAAAACCCCCCAAAAATTTTAATAAAAAACATATGATTCGTTACCATTTGTATAATACTAGTTTTTTATTTTTTATTTTTTCAAAAAAGAGAGGCAGCTATCATTCATTGATGTGGCTTAAGTAAATATACATCTTACTGTTTGTAGTAGAGACTATTGATAAACCTGCTTTGCAAGCTGTGTATGTTAAAATATGGGCAGCTTGATTGTTTGTTTTATTTACATGTACCAAAAAGAGTCTAGTGAAAGCTTTCAAAAGTTTGGCCATCTGTGGTTGGTGTAGCTTTTCGATCCAGAGGTTTGGCCTGTGTATGTCTTGCAAAAATGTCTTGAGCTACATGGAGTTACTGTAGACTGTTACTGTAAATACTTTTTGCTCTCTCGCTGCCTCTAAACCTGAAATTAACGCTTTTAGCTCCGCATCATAAGGGCAAATTGCCCAGCATGGTTTACCTTTATAGATGGCTTCATCTCTTGGCGATCGTTGGAGGATGAAAGCTCGTCCTGCACTTCCTGTTATAGGGTCATATGAACCATCAATTTGCAAAGTGGCCACTCCATTAGGAAGGCTTTTGGAGGACTGAACATCTGCATAACTGCTCAAGCCTTGTTGCCCCTCTTGTGATTGATAGGTTCTCCATTTTTTTATAATTTCCTGGGGAGTGTATGTGATGTTTTCAAACTGTTTTCTGTTTCTAGCATTTCCATATGAGGTAAAATATTATGCATCCTCTTCCCAAGATCTCCAAGGACTTGTATGATATTAGTTGACTGGTCATAAGTTATTATGGCATGCATCATAGTCAAATTCTAATAAATATATCTTATATGTTTTATAAGAAATAATGTATATAGTAAGAAGGGTTGAGAGAGAATTCAAATCTTTCCCCTTGTGTCCAATTATAAATGTCTTTACCATTAACCTACCACACCATTTTCATTTAGGAGGAACATTGCATTTCACTTATGTGATGACAGGTTTGGAAAATTGAGAAGAAAATTAATTAGGTTTAAGATCAAGGGTGCTTTTGCAAGTTTGAGGATGGAAATGGCAATTTTCACAAATCCCAACTCTGATTATTTGTGGGTTGGGATCCTCTTCGTCTCTTCCCACATATGTTCTAGATGTGCAGCTATAGTGTCTTATGGGTGCTTAGGCATGTTTGAGGATGGGAATGACAATGTTTACAAATACCCTATTTCTTTTCGAACTCTGAATTATTTGTGACTCTTAATTAGGATATTCATCCTCCCACTTTGTCTCTTCCTATATTATTTTGGGGTTTTTACTGTTCAGTCCACCTCTGAAATTCTATCTCCACCGTACAGTTGGGGGTAGGTGCCAATTTGGAATTGATGCCAATTCACAAGCGGGTATGGGTATTATAGGTGGAGCTGTTCATAAATTTGAATTGTTGTGGCCTGCAGTTCAAATATGAATTCTGAGGTGGAGTGCAGGCTAAAAATCCCTGTTATTTATTACACAAGACCCGCCTCAAGCTGTGTGAATGTGAAGAGGTACACAAATCTTAGGCACCACCTAGATAGACATTTACTTATTTTATGATTTTGAAAGTGGGAAAGCATAAGTATATTTACATATTTTTACTATTTAGTTTTAGTTGTGAAATATGTTTAGAGAAATAGGCTTTCAAAATATGTCTTTCAGCCCAGTTCGCTTTTCAGTAAGTTACTTACCTGGGTGAATGCATTTATCTCGGTAAGTATATTTGCCCATGTTCTTTTATTTCCCATGTAAATAAGGCAATGACCATTTTAGTCATAAAAATCCATTATTAAAAGAAGTATTTTTGTCTCATTCAAGTATTGGCAACTTTCCCCTCAGGTGGAAAAGTTATTTACCCACCTAGGAGATAGGGTACAAGTAAGTGATACCCAGGAAAATAAACTTTCACTGGTTCCCACATAAATCTGAAAAAGAACATGGGATTCTTGGTCAATGGGAATCAAAATCCCATTGACCAACTTTCCCCCTACTCAAAATTCAGAAAAAGAACACCGCCTCAAAGTAAACATAAAATGTAATATTTGGATACAAGATGTTGCACATTTGTATTACCATATATCTTACACTAGTCAGAACATTCTGCAACGCACAGGATTTATTTAGCAAACTTGAAGCAAAAGAAGTTATTGGACATTTAGACTTGGTAGAGTCATTCTTACTCCAATTGAAGCCTCAGGTGAAGTTTGGGAGTGTTTATTTGAAAAATAAGTGCTTATTCTAGTAAGTGCTCATAAGCATTTTGTGAAAATGCACTAATTTCAAACGGGTAGTATAGGCATTTTCAAAATGATGCAATAGGCCAAGATAGGTCAGAAAGTTCAAAATTTGGGCTTCTTAAATAAGCATTTATTTATTTTTGGCTTATTTTCCAAAGTTAAATAAGTGTTTATTGGTGTAGTCCCAGCCTAGAATAAGTGCTTATTCGAATAAGGGCTTATTTTTAGGCACTGTCAAACTTAGCCCTAATAAGGCCACTACTCTACCAAAAAACATATAAGCATCTACAATATGGTCCATGCCACCTTGCTTCTCCTTCATCCATTACCCCAACCCTGCATTCTCTTTGACTCTTTATCCTCCCCCCCCCCCTCTCCCCCTTCCCACCACTCATAATTTGTCATCTCAGCATCCTCTCTCTTCATTCCTCTCCCTTCCCATTGGGCTCTCTCCCCCCACAACTCACGTCTCTCACTTTTTATAACAACCTAACTTCTCTCCTTAATTAGCTAAATATATGTTTTATCCTCTCCTTCACTTTTATATCTAATTCCCCCCTATTCTCTTCACTTTCCCATAAAAATAAGGCCATAATTTATTAAGATTTGGTTTTCCAAACCAAACAATATTTATATCTATAGACGGGATTTTAGGCAAAGAGAGGGGGATAAGGAGAATTCGGTGTTTCTTATATATTCATGGCATCTCCCATTATTGTTAAATAATATATTCTTAAATAATAATTTATTGTTAAATAATCAATTAGTTATGAAAATTATTAAAAAATTTTGGAAAATATTATACCAAAAATTATGAAATAGTTATTCTAGAAATAACCCATTTTAACAAATATTAAATAATGTAATAATCAACCAAAAATTAATAAACAATCCATTAGTAAATAATCCATTATAGAAATTTGAGTACTATAACTAAATTACACTTAACATAATTAATTAATTTAAATTTAATTAGCATGAGAACAAACAAAGCATGAAAGAAAAATGGTTCTTAATTTGAGAAAAAAAATCTAATAGAGACGTAATAAAAGATGTAATCCTACGTGATAACCTAGTTGATCCATATTGCTTAATATACGTACAGATAAATTGGGTGGTAGTGATTAGACCTGTTCATGGGTCGGGTAGCCCGATGGGCCGGCTCGGCCCCCGGATGGGCTTGAACACACATTTGAGCCCACGGGCTTGACCTCGGGCCTAAAAGCCCAAGCCCGACTATGTTGCGGGCTTGGCTCAGGATTTGTTAAAAAAGCCTGGCCCGACAAATAGTTAAATAAAAAAAACCCTAATATCCTAACCCCTCTTCTCATTCATCTCTTTCTTGTCTAAGCTAGTTAGTCGAACCTCTTCTCAGTTTTCACAGTGACTCACAACCTCACACTCTCAAGCAAACACAGAACCGGCGAACACTCACCGGTGCAACCAATAAACTCCGGTAGACCGGCGTGAGTCCTCTCTCTCTCTCTCTCTCTCTCTCTTGTTCCTCTTCTCAGTTCTCACTTCTTCTCTCTCAAATCTCAGACGCGAACTCAGGCATCGGCGGCGGCGGTGAGTCCTCTCTCTCTCTCTCTCCCATTCCTCTTCTCACTTCTTCTCTCTCAGAATCTTAGGCACCGACGGCGGTGGTGAGTCCTCTCTCTCTCTCTCTCTCAGACGCAAACTCAGCACTGGCGGTGAGTCCTTTCTTTTGTTAGGTCGGGCTTTGGGCTCGAGCTTGGGCCCATGTTGTAGGCTCGTTGGTCGGGCCAGGCTTGGGCTCGGGCCTAACAAAATCCTGTTTATGAAGACTAAAAGCCCGACTCGGCCCGACCCATGAACAAGTCTAGTAGTGACTTAGAAGATTAGGAGTGGTGGGAAGAGAAGAGGAGAGAGAGTTAAGGAAAATGCAGGGTGGGGGTAATGGAACAAGGAGAGGCATGGTGATGTGGACCGTGTGATGCACGAGCTTTGTTAAAGGAATTTAAAGCAAAAGAAGATAGGGTTGCAACTTGGGTAAGCCCAACCTGAGCCCTTCCCAACTCAGCTAAAGCTTTTGCATAGGGCTGGGCTTGAGTTTTCGAACTTCAAGCTCGTCTTGATAAAAAAACTTAAACCTAAAGCTCAGGTTGGGTTTGAATTGAGACCTTGGGTTGTCCAACCCGACCCGACCCAATTTGAGCCCACCCAACATTTTATGATATACATATCTGTAGGTCATCAATCTATTCTACCTAAAAATTGGGCTACACACACCCAAGCCCAAGCCCAACCTAAGATTTGGGTTAATCTCAAGTTGGTACACTCAAACTTAACCTTGAGTTGGGCAAGCCTAAGATCGAGGTTTTGACTTTTACATATTTTTATTTAGTGGATAGGGGGATCTTAGATTAATAATAATTAAGTTTAAGACTAATAATTTTGTTAATTTGTTAATTCTATTAACAAATTTTTAGGGTCATTTTATTTTATAAATGAAATCTAAATAGACATCAAAATATAAAATTTAATTTTGAAACTAAAGTTTTCTTACTTTTTTTTGTTTTATTAATAAACATGTATTAATTTGTATTAAATTTATTTTTAAATAACTTTATTAATAAAATTATATTAAAATAATTTTACTATTTTATATTATTCTTATCTATATTTTTATTGTATTATTAACTTAATTAGTTAACTAATATATTATGTTATTAATTAATTGGTTAACTAATCAAATAAGCTTTAGTAATTAAGTTATAATTAGTTAATTAATTATATAATTATCTTATTATTTGTTAATCTTTTTAATTATATAATCATTTTCTAAGTGAACTAAATTTGTTAAGTTAATTAATGTAATTAAGAAACTAATAACTAATTAATTAACCTTAGTAATTAATTTAATTTAATTAAGGTTATTGATTCTTAGGGTTATTCAATTAATTTTATTTTTTACGTTTTATTAATCATATTTTGAAATTCTACAAAATTTAAAATTATTAGGCTTATTGTTTGTTAAGAGAAACAAATTTTATTACTTTTATTATAATTATTCTTTTTTATTTTTATATTTAGTATTTTTGTACTTAATTATAATTTTTACTTTTTATTATTTTTCATTTTAATTATTCTGTGGTTACAATTTATTGGAAATAAACATTAAGATTAAAAAAAATACTGACTTGTATTATTTTATCTTTTTTTATTAATTTTATCAAGAAGGAAGTTAATTTTTAATATTAGTTTCATAGTGAAAATTTTAATTAAATAAACTGCTTTTATAATTTAATTAGATTGTATTATGTTCAATTAAAATTATAATATAATTAATTGAGTTATTGATGGAACACTTAATATTAATTATAATTAGCAAAACTAAAAATTCTACCGAATTGCTATTAATTAATTAAAATTACAAAATTAATTAACTCATTAAAAAAAAGTTTAAAACATCATAAGTTTTATAAAGCAACCTAAATTATGGTTTAGTGGGTAGGGGTGCAACTCAGATATTACACCGGGCCCATTGAAATTTTAAAGAAGCCCCAGCCCGAGCGCACCCAAATTGCATCCCGATTAGTGGTACTATTCACCCACTTAAGGTATAATAAATGGATATGGTAATAATTAAATTACTATTCATTAATTATAAAAAAATTGCCGTTCATTAAATAATTAATTAATAAAGTAATAAAACAAAATAAATTATAATGAATTCTTATTTAGACGAAATTAAGTAGCATGATAAAATGCTCTAACACTTGGCAACTGAAAGGATTATTACGGGAGAAACTGTTGGGAAGCGCAAACATCTCTTGGAAATGCTTATATGTGGTGGTTGGCTGCGTTTTGATCAATGGAGACTCATTGGAAAACCAAACTCTTGCTTACAATTGGTATTTCTAAAAATAACTACGGGATACATGGTAAACTTATTGACCCGGATGGAAACCCGACATGCAACCTGGATAATTGTCGAAAACGGGTCGAGACCGTCCCATTTTCAATTGTCTTCTTCACCCGCACGTCAAAACGGGTTATGCGAAAACCCAAATAATTTTTTTTTCCTTTGGTTTTTCCTTATATTTTTCCATTTTAGTCACATATATAACTCTTCCACTATATTTGGAATTCAAAGATGTGTGAAAAATTGCATTTTGCACATGGATTCAAAAACAAATGGTCTACCGAAGCCTTGTCTCACTTGAGGATTCAAAAACAAAAAAGTGAAAATCCAAACGTCAAGCAATTTGAAAACGAACCTGAAACCAATCTCAAAATTCTGAGAAAGGTATTTCAAAGAGTTGGCTTTGACCCACTTCTCTAAACAAACCCGAAAATGATGTTTACAGAAATGTGAGACTAATCATGAGTCATGACATCTGTAAACAATAAAAGACCATGAATCTTTAAACAGGATCGATATCTGATTGTGCTCAAAGTCTCTCCAAATGCATTAGAAGTGTCAATTGGACTGGATTTGGTCCAATCCGGTCCAGTCCAATGTGAATCCACTACAAATGGATCTGGTCCATCCAGTCCAATGAATATTTTGGATCATTGTAGACCGATCCAGAGACTGTCCAATCTGTTCAACCTTCTGTTAATTTAGATTGGTTTCAACTCAAACCTGCTCCATTGACAACTATCTTCTTATTTTCTATCAATGGAATGGATATTGGCTCAATCCAATATAAATTCATTATGGACGGATCAGGTCCAATCCAATATGTCATATTAGTCTATCCAGTCTGTCCAAATTCAATGTCTTATTGGTCCGTTCAATCTGTCTAAATGGATTTTGATTTGAATGGAGCCCAATCCAAAACCGGTCCATTGACAGCCCTAAAATGTGTGGCCACCCTTAAGCAATGGAAAACATAATCATCCATCTCGGACTATGTTCAAAATCTTCAAAACAGGGTAAAATAAAGAAGAAAAAAAGGTAAGAAAATTGATGTAAAGAAACGATAATGGCATTGAAAAATAATGTTAGTTTCATAGGGTAGTGTGATACAAAAAATGGTGAAAGTATGATACAAAAACCAATTCATTCTTATGTATGTAGTTCATCGGTGCTCTCAAAACAGGGGCATCGAAGAAAGTTCAGGAATATCAATATGTTTTACGTATTTTCAAAACATTATACCAAGCTTTAAGTTCATCGACACATTATACCAAGTTTTTAGTCCATTGACACTCTCAAAACAGGGGTATCGAATAATAGCTTTAAGTATTTTCAAATATTGTTTTGGAAAGTTTCCTAATCAACTAGGTTACTCTTGGTTTAGTTTCCAATTAGAATAAAATGGTTTGGATTAATATATCTCTTGCCACGTGGCTTATTGAGAGGCTTGGGTAGGGAAATGGAGGGGACAGAGAGAGTGTGAATGTGACAGGAAAAGAGTAAAGTAGAAAGGAGAGAGGTTTAAAGAGAAGAGAAAGAATGAGAGAAAGAAAGAGTTGGACCTAATCGCTTTATAATATAATATAGTATAGATAGCTAAATATAGATAGATGATACTAATATTTTGTATTACATAATACTCACATGAGGCCCGTATTAATAATATTTTTTATTAAAAGAAAGAAATGTCCTATTCTTTTCCATTGTCAACTAGAGTAGTTGAAATAAAGGCAAGCTGATGAGTGAGCAATGGATTATAGTTTGTCAACCGAGAGCGTCAGAGACGGGATACATTAGGCACACCATTGTGATCATATTAGTAATTAGTAAGCACAATAAAGGGTCCAAATGTAGTAGGCACGTTAGGTAAGCACAATGAGTGGACATGTAATAGTTGTGACACATGTCCAGTTAATGTGCCTTTTATTCAAACGTTTTTATTCCGTTAAGACAAAAATTATCCATTATTTTATTATCTTTATCAAAATAATTAAAAATAAAAAATAATAAAAAAATATAAATGAGTTCCAACTCCCAACATGTTTAAATTTTTCTTTTTATTGTTTTTATTTTTAATTATTTTGACAAAAAAATAAAATAATGGATAATTTCTGTCTAACGAAACAAAAACATTTAGATAAAAAGCACATTAACTGAGACATGTATCACACAGCTATTACGTGCTCACTCATTGTACTTACCTAACATGCCTACTACATCCGGACAAGTGTCACAAAATTTCCCGAGTGCTTACTCAATTTACTCAGTGTGCTCATCTTGTATGCCTACCCATCCAAACTCACAAGCCCAATCTATAGTTAAAATTTCGACGGATTTATATATTTTGACCCACAGACCCACTGAAATTTGGTTGGGTTCAACTGGACCTACCCAAGAGGCCAAAACTTTACATATTAAGAAATACCAACCTACTATATTTGTTCTAAGTTTAGTTAAGTGGTCAAAACTCTTTCTCTATACCAAATTTATGACTAGCGTCCCAAAAAAAAAATGCAATCTTATAACTAAAGTTTATGCAAATAATGTAATTTAATTTGAGTCTACTCTGTTAAGAAAATTTCCATGACAAAACGGACTAAAGTAATCTCAGTTTGGAAGGAGTACAAATATAAATACGTAAAGTGCAAAACCTTATATTTTATATTATTTTATATGTATTTATACTGCACATATTTGTATTTATACTCCTTCCAAACTAAGCATAAGTGAAACTTCTCCATTCTTACACACTTTGACAAGATAACCATTACAAATCTATTTTCTTTCGTTTTAATGAAAAGAATTACCTTTTACAATCCCTATCATCTTGTTTGAATGTGTCATGAAGTTCAAAAGGCTACTCATGCTTCCTACCGTTCAATGGATGGAGACCACACAAAAAAATAATGGGCCTAACCCTTTCCAGTACTTGAGGTTCAATGCCAAGTTAAATAAGAAGACCCATAGAATTGATGTTCTATCTAAAAAACTCCACGTGGACGCTTCCATCAAATGGGTCATAAATGGTCGAGACCCGGGTCAATCCATCATCTACATCGGCTGGTCCCTCTCTAATGGTTGTTTTTAATGAATGTATGTCTTTCTCACATTTCACGAAGGAATTAGGAATATTGGAATTTTCATAGGAACTGATGCATGTAAAAAGCTTTACACGTAGGACCTGAAGTCAAGTGGGAGAAGTCAGAAGAATGTAATTGAACCTTGGTAATAAGGAGAAGAAAAATGGTGTCATCGTTGATGGATCATTGACTCCCCAAGAAAATGTTCCTCTATAATTCGTTTGATTGGATCTCACTTCTAGTAGATCGGAATTCCAAGGGGCCGGGACAAAATGTTGTTACTTCTGTAATTCTGTTCAGCTTCCCATAAAATTTTCTGTGGAGCTTTTTGTCATGCACATGATGTCCGGATTTTTCGTACAATCTGTAGGCATGTTTTTGAGCTATGGACATTATTGTCGCCACCCCCACGTGTGGACGTGTGGCTGCTATACTGTTTTGATGAAGAAGGTGTATTTGTAGGTCATGGACGTTATTCTCAGTCCCTCTTCCCTTTCTTTGACTTGTAGCAAAACGATCATCGTCTTCTTCAGAAAGGAACTCTCTTGCATCCAGCTAATATAACATTCTTTTAGAGTTCTTGGGAGAAAACCCAAGAAACAAAACACCCCAAAAGAGTTAATAAAATGGTTCACTATTTCATCTAGTTTGATAAAATGTATACCCATTTATGCAAGCAAAGAAAATTTACGAAAAATAAAGAAATGTAAATAGAAAGTTAATAAAGAATTACTTTTTTTTTTCTCTTAGAACAGTGTAAATGTCAAGTAAATCTTTGATCAAATGTAAAACTTATTAAACCAGCAACGAAAAGATTAAGCCTGCTAATACGGTGAGGACTCGAATTCCTTTAATTTAAGAAGCATACAGTGGGCCGGGGTAGGTATGTTAAGTCATTGTAGTATAAAGGAAAGAATGAAAGAAAACATTGGATTTCGTTTGACAGTTTGAGCCACTGGGAGTAGGAGAGGGAGGAGGTCGGGAGGGTTTTAAATTTGCCGAAAGAGAGACGAGAAGGTAGGTAGTAGGTAGAATTCACACATGGGGCTGTCCTGCTGAGTCCTGACCCAAAACCAAAAAAACTCAGCTTTGGCCATTTGTGGTTCCTCCGGCCCATAAATGCGCAACTCGTCCACATCACAACCTTGCAACTGCTTGCTGTGCCGATGGTGATGGCTTCAATTACCAAAAGCTGAAATTAAACAGCTTTTCCGTGCTTCCTCCGTGCTATATGAACCATCATTTGTAAAGCCTTCTCGCCTCCGAATAACCAGAGAGGAGCCACCGATGTTGAAGCTCAAATCTCTCATCGCCACTGTTCTTCTTCTCTCTGCTCTTCTGCCTCCACCAAGCTTAGCAGCAGATGGTACGCGCTCATACAGATCTAGTCATAGTTTTCTTTTCAAGTTTTGTTTCCTCTCGTATATGAATTTATAATATTCTGCTCGATCGGCTTAAGTATGGACACAATGACTTTTCCCTAGGAGGATCAGATTCAGATGCCATGAATAATTTAGATAGGGAAGTGTACGAGATTGACTACAGAGGTCCCGAGACTCACTCCTACATTCCTCCGCCAAATCAATCACGTGGCCGCCCTTTCATACATCATGGAAGTGTCACGGTGAAGCCAAATTTCAAAGGCCCAAGAGCTCACAATGTTAAAGATGTAAGATCTCATGCTGTATTTGCCTGGTTTGATTTTTAGTTTTGGTTTTAGATGTGGCTTTACTACTATTTGATTGCTTATATTTTGTTAATATCTTTGGTTTTCTTCTGAGGAAAAGACTATTCATGGATAGAGAATATATAGCAACTTATGGAGAAAGAGTTCTCTTGTTTTGCTATGCTGGTAAATGTAATAGTTAGATCTGTTTCTGTAAATGAGAATTGTGAATGTTAAATTGAACGAACACTTTGACTATTAAATAAGTTCTTTGAGTTGGATGATGTTTGTTTATTGTCATCAAGTTGTGAATATATATATGTATGTATGTTTATGTTTTGGATCCAGATAGATTGTATCATTTTAACTCGACAACCAATTGGCCCTACAATCTGAGATAGATCAGGCCTAATCTCGTCCGATTTGGTGATCTTTGAAGGGATGAGAGATCTATCATATGGATGGCCGAACATTGTAGGAATGTTGGGCGAAATTTCAAAAATTTCCTTACTCCCATCCGTGAATCCTATTCCCAATTTAGAAAACAACATTTTCAAGGTTCGTTCTTGTAATTAAACCAAACCAAATCTGAAACAAAAAATAAGGGAGGGATATACCTGATACGGAATCCACACAAGAATGTTCCTCCCGATGTAGGTGTTCACGCCCAAAGAGGGTACCAAATCCTCCCTCCACTGAAGATGATACAACTTAGGGTGAGGCAGGATCAACAGGTAGTTCTTTACCAAGAACTAGTGATTCTTCAGCAAGAATCGAATAGGACAGTGAGCACAAAGAAAGTGCATCCCCGATCATTCACTTTGTTCGACAAAGGGGCTTATTCTATCACTATGATCACCCACTCAGATGAATTCTCGGACTGTCCCAACATACCCAGGTTTTGACCCTCTCTAAGGATTTCACTGATTGGCATATCAAAGACAGTCCAATCCGACACCTAGTGCAGTATCATAATCAAGTCTATAGGTTAGGTGTAACATTCCAGTTTTTCCCATCTATCTCCAAGGTCCAGGGCAATACTGGAATTTTGGTCCAGTTCAGGGTTTCAAGAAAACCCACACTGCATGTACCTCAGGTTTCACCCTGGCAACTAAGACAAGCCACCCCGAACCAACTTGGCAGTACACTAGTGTCAACCTTGGTAGGATAAATCTCCCCAGATCTTCCAACGACTATGAATATTCTAAACTAACACGAGTCTCATATGTGTCCAATTTAAGGGTATTACACAGAAACACACCATAATAACATGAATCAAATATGTACTTTATTCATTTACAATAAATGTCATAATGTACATCATGTTGATTAGAGCTAAGGGCATTCACTGTCTAACAATCCTAACAGCTCATCAGTTACATCCTAACAATGTAAAAGAAGCACAATAGATTGCAAGATTATGGAAGCCAAAAGCATCCTAATTGGACATCTGGTGCCCGTTTGGGAGGGTTCTGGCCTTGCTGTTTTTGCCTCTAGGCTTTATGAGATCGGATCCATCCAAAAAGCCTGTTCAGCCACTTATCCTATTTTTTAGTGTTTCTCCAATGGTATTTGTCCTTTATATTAGGGAGGACAAAAGTCAATCAAAACATCATTTAGTGTAAAAGCTCAAAAAGGACTTTTACATCCAAAAAGCCCATTCAAAAAAGTAGGGGGAAAAAACTCTATTTAGCCCTTAGCATTTGTAATAAGTTATTTTGAATTAAAAAAAGTTGGTGATCAGGTGACACTAAAAAATCTTTCTTTTTTTTTCAAAGAGCTTGTTTGAAAAAGTAGCTTTTTCAAACTTAAGCGCTTGTGGGAAACATTCTAACCGAGGTACTGCTTATCTAATTTGAGGTAAAAAAGCACTATTTTCTGCTAAAGCTACCTTTTTTTTTTCATTTAGGCCTTGTTTACTTTTCTGTAAGTTATTTGTCCAGGTAAATGTAATTATCTAGGTAAATTTTTCTTGATAAACACTTACCCAGATAAATGCATTTACCTGTGTTCTTTTATTTCCCAAGTAAATAAAGTAATAACAGTTCTAGCCATATTAAAAAGGGCATTTTTTTATCCCCCCTTTACTGCACGATGTAGGCTTTACATTGCAGCGATATACCATGGGGAGGACTCTATAAATAATATAACTTTGTCTTTAAATTAAAAAACCAGATATTTTATAAGGGAAAATCTATGATACGTGAAAGATATGATATGAAAAGAGTTTTGACCAATCAAAACTCACCCATGAATTTTGATAAATAACACATGGTTCACTATCACGTTTATGATTCCATTTTATTGGTCAGTTGTTTTTTGGATATCATATCTTTTCCATATCATAGTCGAACCCTTTTTTATAATTATATCCATTGTTTGTTATTATCCACCGGTTTAAACATGCTTACCTACAAACTAACTAGAAGCTTTGGGTCTTCTTCACCAAAGACAGCTAAGATAATTTGGTTGTGTCATACTTCCGCCGGTCACATCTTCTAAAATGGGACCCGACCCATTGGATGGCAAGGTCATGTTAGCTGATATCAAAAATGGAAAACACAATATTCCTGGCCTTTGAGAAAAGGCTTGATTAAATTGGGATTAGTCGAATGCGTAGTAGGCTGTGGAGCCAATGATCATACTCCACATTAGCTAGTCACTAAATGCTAATTAGTGAGAGATCAAGTGATTGTAGCCCATACACAATTCATTAAAATAAAATAAAAATTTAAAATTTAAAATTTAAAACAATATTAATCACTTATTAATTTATACATACATACACACTAGTGGGGAAGCATGTATTTTATTAATCAAGAATGAAACAATCAAGACTTATAAATAAATTAAAAGAATCAAAATAATGGTCCGATCAATTTGACAAACAAAAATTAAAATAAACTATATTAAAAATGCCTAAAACAAAGTCAATGGCATAGTTTATGAAAATAATCATAAACAATATAATTCATGGAAAAGAAAGTTAATATAGTTCATTAATTATTTTATTTTTATTATTATTAATTATTAATTATTATTATGAATAATTTTTAATAATTAATCATAACAATACTTTACATAATAGTATGATTATTACAATTATTAATTATTATTATTTATTAATATTTTGATTTATTATTTTATTAATATTACTATTATTATTATTATTATTATTATTATTACACCTGGCGGGGACCTGTATGATGAATAGAAAAATTTGAAAGATTTAATAATTTTATTTACTATTAATTAATTGATAAATTAATAACCAAAATGTGTTGTTAATTAACTAAAAGTATTCAAAGTTATTTTTAATATTTATTCTTTTAATAATTGTATTTTTCATTTAATGCTGATTTATAGAAAATAATTATTGTTAATTTAATGTGAACAAATATTTTAATAAATTTAATTTTATTAATCATTTCATTTGTAGTAATTTTAATAATTGTTATTATTTTCATTATTTTTAAATGAAAATTTAATTGACTTTAAACAAATAAAAATAATTACAAAAGTTAACATTTTTATTAATTTCACTAATAATTAACAATTATATAGGAATGGCAACAGGGCGAGGCACCACATCCCTATCCCAACCTCATAGTCAAGACACTCTACTGCATCCCGAGTGTCATGTGGGTTCAAGGCAAGGCACCCACTCCCTGCTAGGGATGAGGAATCCTCGAATTTCCCTGCCTCATCCTCAATGTCGGGAGAGTTCAAGGCAAGGCACCCACTCCTCATCAAGGATGGGGAATCCTTGAATTTTCCCCATCCTCATCCCTAGTGTCGGGCGGGTCCATTCAAGGCAAGGCATCCACTCTTTGCCAACCCAATATTCAATTTGATGTAAAAAATGATCAAAAGGATATACAGATTATCAACCGCATGGTAAATTTCTAAAAGTACACTAAATTTTCTTTAATTTTCAAAAATGTAATTTTATGAAAATTTTGAAAATTTTATTACATTTGTGTAATTTTGAACATTTATTCAAAATTATTTTTAAATTGTTTTTAAATAATTTATTTTCTTTTTAAATGGTTTACTTACATAATTACACTAATTTATCTTATGTTTTCTAATATAAACTAATCAATCATTTTCTTTTTCCAATATTATACTAATTTATCTTAATAATTTGTGTAATTATTGGTTCAAATTTATTGTTTTCCCTTTCCCATACTCATTTATCTTTAATAATTTTCAATAATTTTCTAAAATCTATCAAATGTAATAAATTTTCCTAAAATTTCCAAAATATTCCAATAATTTTCAATAATTATTTAATACATTTTAATAAACTTTTAAAAGTTTTATATCTTTTAATTTCTAAAGTGTTATTTTACAGAAATGTAGTTTTATGAAAATTTTATTATATGTGTAATTATGGAGATTTATACAAAATTATTTTTAAATTGTTATTAAATATTTTATTAGGTAGTTTTCTAACAAAATTACACTACTTTATCTTTTATTTTCCAATATAAATTAATTAGTAATTTCATTTTTTCCAAAATTATAATGCTATATTCCCCATCTACATTTGGTTATTAACTATAATAATAGCAATAACTAAAAGTTTATACTTTTTGATAATTATTAAATATAATTCTCAATTTTATAGAAATTAGTTAAAGAGTTTTCAATTTCTATAAAATTTGTTAAATAACATGAATGAATATAACAATATTTACCCAAAATACTTTAAAATTCATGATGAGTTAATTAATAACAATATTTATTAAATTTTGGTAATTTACTTACCATACTAATAAGAATATTTATTTTTGGTAATTTACTAAATGTATTTATTAACTTTTGGTAATAACACTATTTAATAACCATTGAATATGGGTTGGATTAAATATTCACTGTATTTAACTATCTATTAATTAATATGAATATTTTAAATGAGATTGAGTGGATATAGATTGGTGTAACATGATGCGTTCCTAACGGCTTAGAGAAGATACCTTAGGAGAGAGATTCTAAAAATTTGTTTAGGTAGTTGGGTTGGGAATGGTGACATGGCTTAATGGGAGTGGTGGGACGGGGAAAGGAGAGAGAGTCAAGGAGAATGCAAGATGGGGGTAATGGAGCAAGGAGAGGCATGCTGATGTCCCATATTCTAGACTAGGTGAAAGTATATCATTATTTAGAGGTAGACTATAGAAAAGGTCCATCACAAGTATATCACCCTAATGCACTTATCTTCCAAAAGGACAATGCCTAAGATTTTTAGTTCATGAAAAAGTCATTTTCAAATTTCAAGATGAAATCGGATTTGGTGCTTACAAAATTGTGTTTATACCGTTCTCACATCCCTTTTTAGGCATGCATTGGGAACATCTCCCCATGAATAAAAAGAACAAGTATGGAGATATTCCCATTACACGGCTGAAAAAGGCTATGAGAACAGTGTAAACATAGTTTTGTGAGGACTGAATCTGCCCTCTTTCAAGACAGCTCCTTTGGGATGCTAGGCCCCCAACATCATTATTGACAATTAAAGTTATTATTATTATTAGGGTAAAATACAATAACCTCACCTAAAGTTTGCGACAATCATAACCCCCCCCTTTAGTTTCACTTTAGCAAAAGCCTCCCCTTAATTTTTAAAGAATTCAACAAAAACCTCCCTTACGTCACTGTCACTGATTCAAACGGTAAATACATAAAGTTACGAAATTGCTCATGATTAACCGTCAAAGCATCATTAAAATATTTTAAAATGCTAGAATTACCCTTGTTCAACTAATCTATCTTTTACGCTTTGTTATAGTTCCTTTACAAAGCAAAAAAAAAAAAAAACCCTGAGACCACCTGTAGTGGTGCCATTGCTCAGAATATTCCATTTGCCAGAGAATAGCTTTCATTTTTTGGCAATTGTTCTTCATTGATGATTGTTCTTGCTTGATGAAATTTCTTATGTGGGAACAAATTGTGGGTAGATCCTAAGTACTAGAATAATGCGTTGTGTCCAAATCCCAATCCAATGACAACAATTCTCTATGCCAAGCAGGCTAGTCGGGTTTTGAGGAAGTTTAGAACAAAGATTAATAGTCCAATAACACCGCCCAAGTCACCATTAGCAACGCCGAAGCAGTTCTCACGACTCTCAACAACAAAGCGATCGTAATCTACCATAAGAAGAGAATCAATGAAGAATTCAAAATTGGCATTGGAGAGAAGGGTGAAGGATTCATAGATTGCGGGTTATGGTGGAAGATGATGGGGAAGAAGTATCAACCACCAGATTTCTCTAGTGTTATCTATTACGACAATAATGGGAAGCTGCTTAACGAGATTCTATAAAAATGGCATAAAAACAAGAAAAGGGAGGATTACAATAGAAATAGACGAGTTGAGAAATGTCTCATTCGATCCTTGGATCGTGGAATGACGACATATATTTATATATGCAATGGGGTAAATACATATGTGATGAGGTTGGTGTAGTTGCGATGAGATTAATACAAATATCATGTGGTGGACATCCTCGGGTTTGCCAACCTGGCTTTTCAGAAATTTTGCAACAGAATCTTGTTCCTTGTGCTTTACCCTTGTTCCAATTCGGTGGATATCTAACAAGTTCAAAACAGCAGTCTCACGTATGCCCAGGTTTCTTGCGGTGCTCACATTTCACTTTATGCTTGGTTTGGGTATTAGACCCCGAATGGTTCTTGGAAAAATTTGCAAAGAGTGTTGCTTTGGCATCAAGATTTGCATTCATCAGTGTATTGACGGAGGCAAGGTGTTTCTCTTCTTGAACTGCTAGAGAGTATGCCCTATTGATGTTTGGCAAAGGTTCCGATCCAAGAATATTGGATCTAACATTACTGAAGACATCACCGAGTCCCATGAGAAACTGATGCAGTTTCTCGTCTTCTCGCATGGTGACAAATTGTTTAGCCACTCCGTAAGTGCACTCAGGTACAGGAACCAGTGTTTGGAGCTCGTCCCATAGGGCCTTCAATTTGGTGAAGTAGGCTGCTACCGAAAAATTTCCTTGCTACAATGTTGCAAGTTTCTTTTTGAGTTGGTAGGTTCTTGGCACATTCTTCTACGAGAACCTCTCCTCAAGACCTTTCCATATTTCACTGGTTGTGTCTGCGTAGACAACACTATCATGGAGTTCATGTGCCTATGAATTGAAAACCCAAGAAATCACCATTGAAATGCATCTGTTGGTAGTGAATCATCAACAAAGCAATACTTGTTATTGGCTCTCAAGGCGTTTCTCATCGCACGCTGCCAGGTCGGATAGTTGTCTCCATTAAGAGGACAAGATACCAATAGAGTTTCTGGATTATCCGAAGTATGCAGGAAATATGGTGAATCGTGGTTCAATTCCATCACAAGGAAACTAGACGGAAGAACAAAATACAGAAGCCCAAAATGGCTCTAATACCATGTAAAAATGGCACAAAAAAACAAGATAAGGGAGGATTATAGTAGAAATAGACGAGTTGATAAGAAATGTCTCATTCGATCCTTGGCTCGTCGAATGACGACATATATTTATATATATGTGATGAGGTTGGTGTAATTGTGATGAGATTAATACAAGGGAAATTGTCTAAAACTCACCATGAATTTTCAACATTTCTCTTAAACTCACCACAACTTTTCAAAATGTCTAAAACTCACCATGTCGGTAAGTTTTTATTTTCCAAAAATCACCTTCCATTCTTAATAGAGGTGTCCATGTCAGCATAAATAACAATTTTCATGACCAAATTACCCTTGAATGGTGAGTTAGAGGAAAAATGGTCTTTTTCAGTTTTCAATTTTCTTTTTTTTTTGCATTTTTAGTGTTTTGTTATAATTTCCAATGTTTTTTATAATTTCTATTTTTCTACACTTTTCTATTTTCTACAATCTATAAATTTTCTTGTATTTTTGTTATTTATTTGCAATTTTTGTGTTTTTCTATAGTTTTTTGTGTTTTTTCTATAATTTTTATTTTCTTATTTTGGTTTTCAATTTCTATAGTTTCTATAATTTGAAAATAATTTTTTATTTTGTTTGCAATTTCTATAATTTTTTTATATTTTTTGTAATTTCTATGTTTTTATGTATTTTATATTTGAAAATATTTTTTGAATTGTTTCCTTTTTTTCATGTCTAAATATTAAAATGGTAATATATTAATACCCATTAATTTGTTTTGTATATATTTTATATTTTTTGTAAAGGTTAAAATGGTAATACATTAACACCTGTTAGTTTGTTTAACGTCAAGTTGGTGACATGGTGAGTTTTAGACATTTTGAAAAGTTGTGGTGAGTTTAATAGAAATGCTAAAAACTCATTGTGAGTTTTAGACAATTTCCCTTAATACAAATATCATGTGGTGGACATCCTCGGGTTGCCACCCTAGCTTTCTAGAAATTTTGCACTTGTTATGTTAACAGATTCCGCTAAGGTCTTTGTGTCAAAGTCCGCTGCCAAGGTTTGCTTTTCCATCGATGATCTTTTCTAGTGACAACAACTCTCTGCGCCAAGCAAGCTAATCGAGTTTCGAGGAAGTTCATAATGGAGACTAACAATCCAAAAACACCGCTCAAGTCACCGTTAGAAAATGCAAAAGTGGCTTCTCACGACTCTCAGCAACAAGTGATTGCCTTCCCCACAAGAAGAGAACCAATGAAGAATCTGAAATCGACGTTGAAGAGGACGAAGGATTCAGAGATGGTGGGATATGGCAGAAGACGATCTTGATGGGGGAGAAGTGTCAACCCACTGGATTTCTCTAGTGTCATCTATCGCGACAATAACGAGAAGCTGCTTAACGAGATTCTGCTGTGGTCTTTGTGTGCAAGTCCGTTGTTGAACTTTGCTTTTCTAGCGACTGAGTCCATAGTTTTGAGCTCACATCGTCTATCCCCTAGGGACAGAAAAAATTTATATCCCGTCCAATGACACCAACATGCCACCCTCCCCTCTTTCTTCTGAATTTGACGAGGTTAGCAGTCTAGACTCCAAAATTTATTAAAAACAATTAATCCGCTTTTCATTCCCTTTCTCCCGAGCCCCACCATCTATATACAACATCGACATACAGTCTGAATCTCACCGCTGTAGAAGATGATTTGCAACCCTCGCCTCCTTGTAAGAATCAATTACTCAAATTCTTCTACTTCAACTTGGTTATTATGGCTACAAAGAAAACTCGCACAATAGAAGGTTGAAATAGGGGACTTGACTAGTATTTCCAAAGGACTCTATACTGAATTCATTCGTTCTTTCCATGAAGAACATTGGAGAGAAATTTGAGACAAATGCCCCTTGGATGATAGCAAAACTTTTTCTCGTTACTTTTGATTGAAAATGGTTTGTATTAGTTCTCAAAAGGAACTATGACACTCATAAATTAATCAACAAGAATGCACTTGATTATGTTTGTTACGCTTGCAGAGTTGTCGTCTATGTTTTTGCTTTTGGTTGGCTCATTTGCAGACTAAAAAAATTTCAGTTTCATCTACAATGGCTTTCGAGGTGCTAACTTGAGCATGGATGGTCTAGCACAAATAACACCAAGAAGCCTTGGTATTAACCAACTGCTCTGTACAACAGTTAGGCCATGCCTTTTACCCTTATTCGCTCTAGTTCAAGAATCAATCGAACGGTGAAGTCTTCTCTTTCTCTACCAGTTTCTTGTTCAGCATCGTTCCTTAGCGCGAGTACTCAGATATAGGTGGCAATGGAATGGCTTTCATGATCGCACCGTCAAGAGGCCTCCCGAGATCTCTACCAATCCAATCTCTAGGCCTCTTCAACGATTCCAACAATGGAAACTCTTCCAACCATGTTGTTGTAGTTGAACTCAATACAATCAAGAATATTGAATTTGCTGATATAAACAATAACCATGTAAGTATTGACGTTAACAAATTAACGTATGTTGCTTCTGCACTGGTGTCTTTTTTTACTAATAAAAATGGTGGGCACAAGAACCTAACCTCAAAAGTGGGACAATATGATGGTTTCAACACTGAATTAATGTCACATTAGCCCGATTATTGTGATAGTGGCAGTTCCGATGGAGGTGTTGTATTGGCAGAGGAGATTTGGGCTGAAGAAGAGAGGACGAGAGAATGAGAAAAGAGAAAGAAGGGGGTTAATTGGAGTAGCGAGGAGGTTGTAGAGTTGTCTTCGACTGTGGGTATGATTCGCGATGCATGTGTGAAGAGGCGGTCGGGAGGGAGGAGAAGAGAAGAGAGAGGAATGGCGAGGGTTGCAATGGCTCGAGTGTAGAATCGTCTCCGATGACGATGAATGAGTTTCGCAATTTGATGTCAATGAATGTGAAGGGGCGGTGGGGAGGGAGGGGAAGAGAATAGCGGGAATGATGGAGCGAAGGGAGAGGTAGGATTGTGTTAAACATATTTGATAAAATTTGGCATCCATATTATCATTAGATCCTTAGCTCCATTAGTTTCAAAATGACATAGGAGAGTGTGATGTGTTCGAACATAATTGGATGGGATAGAAAATTTTCTGTACCTAGGGGATAGACGTTGTGAGCTCCTTAATTTTTCCATGAACAAAAAATGTTTTATGGTAGGAGGGGAAGACTTGCCATTCAAACATATATAATTTTAATTTTTGTTGAATTTTCTTCATGTACTAAACAACTTTTATGTTTTGAGTAATTAAATACTTAAACAATTTAAGTATAATTTTAATTTTAGCTACGGTTTTGGTTTTTCGTTTACAGTTGCTTTAGTTAAATACTAAAACAATTTAACCGTAACAAAGTGTAAAAAGTAGATTAATCAAACAAGGGTAATTTTGGCATTTTAAAATGTTTTTAATGATGCCTTGACAATTAATCAAGGGCAATTTTGTACCATTATGTGTTTACCGTATGAATTAATGACGAAAGGGAGGTTTTTGTTGAGTTCTTTAAAAGTTCAAGGGAGACTTTTGCTAAAGTGAAACTAAAGGGGAGGTTTTTATGATTGTCAGAAACTTCAGGGAGGTTTTTATGATTGTTAGAAACTTCAGGGAGTTTTTTGTATTTTACCTTTATTATTATTATTATTGAGTTAGCACTTATTGCGAGGAAAAATGACTTATAAAGGTTTCTATGGGTGGGGCTCATGTTCCATTCAAGTTCTATTTGCAGTCTGACTAAAAGTTAAGAAGTTCAAGTTCAACTCAAAAGCATGAAAAACTAATATTTTTATTCTAATACAACTGAACTAGATTTACAAAATTTCAAACCGTGGCCCTATTCATTTTTTGGTAAGCTATGGGCCCCATAGTAAACTAAGCTTCCTTATATATCACTTACCCGGGTAAGTGATACCCACCTCCCAAGTGCATAACTTTTTCACCTTTGATAAAAGTTTACAAAACATAATGGGACAAAATTTTCCATTTTAATGGCTTCTTTTTTATGGGTAATAAAGTTATTAGAAGAACATGAGTAAATTAACTTACCTAGATATGTATTTTCTAGAAAACATTTAATTGAAATCTGGATAAACGCATTTACCTAGATAAATAACATTTGAAAAAATGAATAAGGCCCAAATATTATATTGCTCAAATTCAAATTTGAATAACTAGTATAATTTACCCGAAAATAACTCAAATTGAACCCAAACTATTTAATTAAGCCATTAAAAGCGACTGAAGTGGATAACCTTGAGATAGCTGATTGACAACTAGTTTGGGCTATATGAATTTTTTACTAAATATAACTTAATAGGTTATTTAGGTGGGACCTACCTTATAGAAATCAGAAGTTGTTGCTCTTTAACCCTTGTAAATGAGACTAGGGGCTTATTCGTTTCCTCTCAACTCTTATCTCTTAAGAGGAATCTTTTAACTTTAAGAGAAAAATGGGTGTTCGTTTCCTCTTATCTCTTAAAGTGCAATTATATAACTTTTGTTTTTCAATGATGCCCCCAAAAAGATAAACAAAAACTCTCATATATGGGGTCAAAATGGATATTTGATAATTTTAAGAATTCAAATTTCAAAATTCAAAACAACATTCTCTCCATTTAGAGTTCAAAGGAAAGAAAAGTTCACTAATACCAATATACCTCTTAATGTAATTATTGCAGTTTCAGATGTTAGACTCCAAAGCAAATGAACAAGCCCTAGGTTGGGTAGATACACCATTGTGAGCATATCCCGTAAGCACTCAATAAATATTTTGAAAACTGTCTTACAATTTTCTTTAGGGATAAGTAGATTGCAGTCCACCTTAGAAATCTAAAATTATAGCCCTGCCTAAAACCCCTTTTCTATGCGACAAATGTCACAAAATTTATAGAGTGCTTATTCAATGTGTACATTTTCTGTGCTTACATGGGAAATGGGAATACAGAGGGAGGATGCACATGAGCCATGATGAAGACCATTGACTAGGGGTGAGCAAAAAAAAAAAAAAAAAAACTGACCAAAACCAAATCGGTCGATTTGGTTTCGGTTCAATATTTAAAAAAAAATTGAAGGTACCAGTTCAGTTTCGGTTAACCAACAAACCGGTATACATATATTTATATATATTTTATATTTTCTATACATTATAAATTAATAAATATGCATTATATATAAATATATATTTATAATATATAATATATTATTTATTATTTAAAATATAATATTATATATATTTTTAGTATTTTATTATATATTTATATATTTTTCTATAATAAATATTGTAAATAATAAAAAAAATTGAAAAATTGACGAATTGAACTGGTCAACCGGTTAACCGATCGACTTTGGTGCGGTTTCGATTACCGGTTTGTTGGTTTTCCAAAAATCAGTAACCCGGGTTTGATTTCAAAAATTAGCCCAACCGAACCGTGAGCACCCTTACCATTGACCAACCATGTTACTGTAGAATATAGGTTTGATCCCATATATCCACCAAGGTTTTAAAAAACAACCTATTTGACCACCAATTTCCAGGTCAGTGGTTCGATCATCTTGGTTAAACGGTTCAAATGTTTCAATAAGTAAAAATCATGTATATCTCATCTTACCCATTGGATTAGAATACTGGGTAAGATGAATATAAATATCATGAGAATGGGACTGAGGATGAGAGTGAGAAGAGGCTTTATTGGCTGAGAGAACTTAGAAAAGAAGGAAGACTTTGAGAGAGAAAGAGAAAAGAAGAAGAAGAAGGAGGTCACCTATACTGATGATGGTGATGACAACGAAAATAGATTTGAGATCTCTCTCATGAATGCCTCTCTCCATCTTAAAATATAAAAATTATCAATTCCTTTCAATAATAAATTAAGAGAAGCCAAGCGATGAAGCGAAGCCATAATTTTATATATATCACAAAAAAACTTCTACAATTTCATTTGAAGAATCTACAGGAATAACAAAAAGGGATTTTCAATGAAAAGTAATTAAATTATAAATCACCATTCAAATAAATAAGAAGAATAGTTTAGGGATTTAAAAATGTAAACAATTTAATGAGACTTTTTTTCCAAAGTTGACTGATGAAACTCTAACGAATAGGGATTTTTATGGCAAATAAAGATTCAGGTATCAGGGGGTCTTTGTAAAAAACGCATTAATTTTTAGTTTTTTAGATTTAGATAGTTAACGCCTCGGATATGATTCCGTTTAATTTAGAAGAGAATGAGCAGACGGGTGTCCTCAATGGATACACAATAGAGGACAGAGTGTCTCAGTCCGCTCGAGGACAGAGTGTCTCACCTGCTCATTCGTGTGATGTTATCTTATCCAAACTACCATGGACCATCATAATTGACGGTCAAGATGGACTATGATCGGTTTCATACATCCTGTTAGTCTGGATTAAGCCCTATACGGTAGCAAATTATCTGGTCCGGTGAGAGAACCGCGGGTGTCTGTTAAAAGCCTAGCGTCGAACATAAGGCGGTTGACAGGGTCCGTTTGACTCATACCAGAACTCGAAGTCTTTCTTTTTTAATTTTTCTGTTCTTTTCCTTCACATTCTGTAATTGCCAGCATCTCCAGTGCTTCGATCCAAGCAGTCACGTTTCTATTTTCTTGTTCGTTCGTTAGGGTTTGGATCTGATTTTTCTTTCCTTCACATTTTATAATTGCCAGAGTCTACACGGCTTTGATCCGACTATCCGAGCACTCGCATTTTTCTTGCTCGTTCGGTCTGTTTGTTAGGGCTTGCATCAATGGCTAATCCAGAAGAATCAAACCCTCTTCTGACCAAGCAAGGCGATGGAGAGAGGAATGCTAAGCACGGCGAGAAAAAGGCGGCGCCTACGAAACCAGTGTCGGTGGAATCTGGACAGAACGTCGGCCGGGGTGCAGGATGGACTGCCGATGGTTTGCCGTTAGGATACGGGAGTGTAGTTGGTGAGCCGGTGTCTCGTGCTCAGTGGGATTCCTCTCTGTTCGCTTGTCTTGGTCGCAACGATGAGTTTTGCAGCAGCGATCTCGAAGTTTGTAAGTTTTGTCCTTCCAATTGTCTAGTTGATTGTTTTTTTTTTTTCCTCGTTTTAGATATCCCTTTCCTTGATTAAATTATGGAGGGACTTTCCAATGGATCGTCTTCTTGGTCATCATGATTTTGTTATGCCCTCCGCCATATTTTTCAAGGTTTAAGGCTTTTCTTTCTATGGATGCGGTTTTATATTCAATTAACTTTCCAGGCATGACAAAATAGTGTATTGCTATAGGGGTATTTGGAAAATTGATGCGCCAATTATATAGATAGATAGATATTATAAAACAGAAAACATTAGGCGTTAATCTACTAACAAAGAGACTTATTAATCTACCTGCTAAAAAGTACTTGCAAAATAAAGGCATTAGGCGTTAGATGAATGCTAATGATCTTTAAAACCTTCTAGTGACACTATAGCCCAAAGAAACAGAGAAAAACTCGTAAATAACGATTGGTATTTCTAGAATGTTATTCGTACGTGTTTTTTCCAAATTGTTTTGATGATAGATACATGTATTGGGAAACTAATGGTGTTTTCTCATTGACTGATGAAAAGAATACTATTTGCATAACTTTCTATGAATTTTATGTTCGGTGGCACTTGTAGCTTCTGGACTGAATAAACTATCTGGTTGATGTCATTGATGACGGAGTGTCTTCCGTAATTTGCATCTTGCATTTTGCATAAAGCATAATTTCAACCACATGACGATTTCAAGAGTCCATCTTGCGTATCTTTTTCCTAGTTTTGCTTAAGTGGAAAATCATACTTAGCGTGCCCAATAAGCTCTGAGCCCAGCTGAGCTTGCTTGTCTGGTCTTTGATTCAAGAATCATGATCCATTGCATTAGTCTGCAGACTCTCTGCTTAGGTGGATCTCACCTAAGCAGGCTTCTTATTTGAATTTCACTTCACCTAAGCTCTAGGCAAATTGGGCCGATCTAGGTCTCAATATGCAATTCACATTGCCACGATCCAAAGCCAATCGACTAAAACCAATTGAAGAAAAAACACGTGATTAAATTACAATTTTTATTGTAAAACATTCAGTAATAATTAATAAATTGCGATGCTTATACTGATTAAATAATAAATTAAGATGCTTATTTAACATTCATTATATCCATCCATTTATATACAATATCTGGTTTGCCTTGATAGTCTAATATTTTGAAGCAGTGAAGAGTCATTTTGAAACAAAAGAGACTTTCTAGTGCTGTCAGTGTTAATTTCTATTTTTGTTAGTTAAAGAGAATGGGTAGAAGCTCTTTTGTGCATTTACTTTAAGATTAAGCTTTTCTAGTTGCTAAAATGTTGTTGAGTTCCAACTTTGTTTCTGTCATAATCACCATATGCTTTTGGTTATTTTTATTCTGACAAGAACAATAATCTGGGTAGGTCTTCTTGGAAGCTTTGCCCCTTGTATTCTATATGGGAGTAATGTGGAGAGACTAGGATCTGGTTCAGGGACTTTTGCAAATCACTGCCTAGCTTACACTGGCCTTTATATGCTTGGGAACTCTGTTTTTGGTTCGAATTTCCTGGCTCCATGGTTTTCTTATCCCAGCCGCACAGCAATTCGCAGGAAATTCAACCTTGAGGCAAGTTTCTTTGACTCTTTTATTGAGTTGGTATGTTTATCAACTGTTTAGTTTTTATGTGTTGTTTAGTTCTTCTCTAATGAAAGCTATACGGGTCTGGGAATGAATGCCTTTTCTTTTATCTGCATATATTGTGTTGATTATTGCCAATGACTACAATATGTTGCTTGAGTTCTAGGTATCTTTTTGAGCCTCATTGTTGGCAAACAACTCTCCAGTTTATGAGATGTTGATCACTGTTTTGGATTACTTATAAGACCACATCAACTTACTGATTTTAAAAATTTTGAGTTGCCTAATATGATATGAACTTGGTGAAAATGGATTCCATTTGTTTTGCTCTTTTATTTGCATAATATATATGATTAGCTAGGTAATGACTAATGAGCATATAGGAGACCTGCTAGTGGTTTGAGGCAGCTAAATATTTTGTAGAATGTTCAATGCCCATGAAAATTAGTACCATAATTGTGTCTTTTTCATGCAAAGTATGTTGTTACAGTTATGTTGTAGTTAGTGGGATTTTCTTTTTGATCACCTTTGGGGCTGTGTTGTAATTAAAGGAATTGTCCTTTGGGCTATGATTGGGGCTGTGATGTAATTAGTGGGATACTTTGGACTTCTTGTCCGCCCACAACTTGTTGTACATGATCTTTTTAATTAATGAATATTTTCTGTGTTGCTGATAAAAAATTGGATTTGTTGTGTCTTTTCTAGAAGCTGTGTTATTGGTTATCTACTTTATTTGTGTCTGTGCATTGTCGACATACTAATTGGATTAGGCAGTTGCATGTATCTTAATCATGAAATATTTTGAAATTTCATATGGGTGGGTGGGTGTGCCACAAGACACTAGAAGCTCCATATTGTTTTCTTTCTTCCCAATCTGTCCAAAAAATTGCAGGCAGAGTGCATTGGCAGTTTGGCACATGATTTTCCTAATCTTCTTTGTTGTAGAGAATAAGGTTTCTAAAAATAGTCTCTTCATAACCATGAGAAGTTCCCACCTGCATCTGAATTGAGAGAACTCCCAAATATTGGAGACATATGTGCAGGAGTTTAGTAAATGAAATGTAGCCTCAAAGTTTGCTTTATATAAAAATGCATATGTGGTGTCACTTACCTATAAGGTCTTGTTCTTTAAAGGACCTCATGAGTATGAATTTCTAGATGAATTTTCTCCCAACAAATAGCTTTAATTTTTGGAGGAACTGAACCTTTTCAAATGCATTAAAGGAAAAGCCATTGGGAAACGAAAGAGAGACAGCTTAAAAAGAGAGTGACATAAGAGAAGGATCCACCAGGATTCAAAGCCTGAATTCCACTATTACAAGGCAAGGTATCAAGATGACTCCCTCTAAATAACTAATAAGACAAGGTACCTTGTTTCAGTGATTTAAAAGGTGTGCCTAGGCACAAAGGCGAGGGTGCATTCAGGCTAGGCGCCTTGATAGGTCAAGGTGGCTGAACTTTATAAAGGTACTCGCCTCTGCCTAAGTTGTGTGCCTCAGCCAGGCGCCAGGCGGCCCAGACGAGCACCTATTCAAGTTGTAAATTTTTTTTCTTTGTTTTTAAATTTTAAGTTTGTATATGATTATAACTGTCCAACAAAAGTGGGGGTTTGAAGGGTGACTGTGAGACTTAATTAGGAAACATAGCCCTACAGTTGTGCTGCTTCAGGAGACAAAGCTGGAATATTTTAATCTGGGTTTGAAGGAGGAGATTTGGGGAAGGAATGGTGGGGAATGGCTGGAGCTGAGTGCGGTGGGTTTGTCAGACGGTTTACTCATTTTTTGGGATCCAGGGGTATTCAGAAAGGTGGGTGAGAAGGTGGGAAAGTTCTTTGTGGCGGTTTGTCTGAAAGAGGTGAATGGAGAATCGCACTGGGGTATAACAAACGTCTATGGCCCAAACTCAGAGGGAAAAAGAGCTGAGTTTTGGGAAGAGTTGGAGGAGCTGAGGGGGTTGTGGGTGGTCCTTGGGTGGTAGGAGGAGATTTTTATGTGGTAAGGAGGAGGAGCGAAATGAAAAGAGGAAGGGAGAGAAGGTTTTTGGTGGGAATGAGAAAACTTGGAGAATTTATTGAAGGAAACGGGCTTATTGGTCCACCTTTAAGTGGTGGGAAATTCACTTGGTCAAACGGTCAAATTCCAGCTATCCTTAGAAGGCTGGATAATTTCCTATTCTCAGGAGATTGGGTGGAGTATGTGGGGGAGGTGGTTCAAGAAGCCTCGACTCTAAGAATGTTAGACCACAAAACAATATTGTTAAGAAAGTTTGTAGCTGTAAATGGAGTGAGATCTTTCAAACTTGAAATTGTTTGGTTGCAAGAACCAAAATTTTTGGAGTGGGCTGAGGAGAGGTGGAACCCTGGAAGGTTCAGCAGCTCTTAGGATATTGAGAAAGTTTCAGGTTCTAAAAGAAGAATTGAGGGGTAGAAGATCAGAGGTGTTTGGAGGGCTGAATTGAGGAAAAAAGAGGTTTTGGAAAAGCTAGAAAAATTGGTTAGGCTGGAAGAAGAGGGGCAATTCTCAAGAGAGACTCTTGTAGAGCAGGATTCCTTGGAAAGAGAACTGGAAAGGTTAATTTTGAGGGAGGAGGTGAGCTGGAGACAAAAGTTGAGGGCAATTTGGCTGAGGGAGGGAGGTAAGAACACATCATATTTTCAGGCTTTTGCAAGCGCAAGGAATAGGAGGAACCTCATTTCGAGAATTCAGGTAGGAGAGGTGGTGGTGGACTTATGGGAGGATATACAACAAGAGGTGGTAGATTTCTACAAGAATTTATTCTTAGAAAGGGGTTGGAGGTGGGTGTCCTTGGGGGGGCTTGGAGCCTAGAAAGTTGAATGGTAGCTCAACAGTGTGGTTACAAAGGGAGGTAGAGACTGGGGAGATCAGTGAAGCTTTGAAAAGGATTGAAAGAGACAAAGCTCTAGGGCCTGATGGGTTTAACTTTAGCATCATTAAGGCTGATTGGAGCTTCTTGGAGGGGGATTTTGTTCAAATGATCAAGGAATTTTGTGACACAAAAGAGCTGGATAAAAGGTTCAATGCCACTTTTATTTCTTTGATTCAAAAGAAGGATGGGGCAGTGAATATTAAAGGTTTCAGATCAATCAGTTTAATAAGCAGCTCTTATAAGCTTTTGGCTAAGGTGTTACCATGGAGGCTGAAGTGATGGGAGAAACCCAGATGGCCTTCGTGGAAGGCAAATTTTAATGGGGTGTTGGTGGCTAGTGAATGTATTGATTCTAGGCTGAGAAGTGGGAGGCCAGGTCTGGTTTGTAAGATTGACATTGAAAAGGTGTATGACCACGTGGAAGGCGATTTATTGGAGGAAATGCAGCGTTTGAAGGGCTTTGGGGAGAAATGGAGGAGCTGGGTGTATGCTTGTGCATCTTCAACGTCTTTTTCTCTTCTTCTCAATGGAGTCTCATCAGAATTCTTTCAAGCATCTGGAGGTTTACGGCAGGGAGATCCAATTTTCCCTTTGCTTTTTGTTCTGGTTATGGAGGTGTTAAATTTGTGTTTGGTGAAGGATGTTCAACTGGGATTGATTGAAGGCTTTAGAGTGGGTTTGGAGGGGCTCTACATCTCTCACCTTTAGTACACGGATGACATTGTCTTTTTTAGATGCCTCAGTGGACCAAGTTCTGAGTTTAAGGGCTATACTATATATACTGGCAAACTCTGAAATGTTAACAAGTCTGAAAATTAATCTGTCCAAGAGTCTACTAATTGGAGTGGGGGAAGTAGAAAGGGAGGTGCTGGAATAGCGTGCTGCAGTGTCGGAATGTCAATTAGGGGACTTACCTTTCCTCTATTTGGGTCTCTCTTTGTGGGGACCAAGATTTCAAAAGTAGTGCTAGAAAGGGTGGAAAAAAGATTGGAGAAGTGGAAAGCAAAATACTTGTCTTTTGGGGGCAGAGTTTTCATTAGAAGTGTCCTTTCAAGCTTGCGAACATGCTGTTTGTCACTCTTAAAGGTTCCAAAGAAGGTGGCTGACAAGATAAAAAAACTACAGAGAGATTTCTTTGGGAAGGAATTGTGGGCCAAAAGAAGTTCCATTTGGTGAATTGGGACAAGGTATGCATACCAAAAGGAAAAGGGGGTCTGGGGTTTAGAAGGGTGAGGCTGTTTAATAGGGCTCTCTTTGGTAAGTGGCTATGGAGGTTTGGGCAAGTTAGAGAAAAGGATTCTTTATGGAGGAGGGTGGTAGCCATAGTTGTTAAAGCGTTTAGGCTCGCCTAGGCAACCACAGGGCACCCTAGGCGATTGAATTTGAAAGCATAAAATCTAAAGATCCCTACTTCTCCTAAGCTACTTTGTTAGTTTTTTATACTAACCAACATGCCTGTATACTACCTATTAGCAATAAAACCATTTAAATGAGTAACTAACTATAAATTTCATATAAAAACATAAACATGGCATTATAAATATATTATTTACATAATATATTAGTTTCAATGTTTAATAACAAGAAATGTAGCAAGAAAAAGAGAAAAAATAAGGGGGCTATGTAGCTTCAATTGGTGAAAAGAATGTCATTCAAGTCATTAATGATAACGCTTCGAACTTTGTTTTTGGTAGGTAATTTTGTAACTTATTTTATTCACAACTTTTACTTAGTTTTTCTTGTCTTGTTTCTTAAATTGTTATTTTTGTGTTATTAGGAAAATATTTGATGGCTAAGTATCCTCAATTGACATAGACACCATGTGTTGTCCATTGTATGGATCTCATTTTGGAAGGCATTGGCAAATTACATATTGCCAAGAGGACTATTGAGAGGGTTATGGCACTAATGGGATACATATATAATCATCCGGGCCTATTGAACTAAATGAAAAGGTTTACAAGTCAAAATGAATTGGCTAGGCTGGCCAAAACCCATTTGCTACCTCCTGCCTTACATTACAAAGCATTTATAAGAAAAGGAGGAACTTGAGGGAAATGTAATTCTATTGAGTGGAGTGATCGCAAATAGGCAAAGGAAAGCAAGGGTAGAAAGGTTGCAGAGATAGCAAGGATGCCTTCATTTTGAAATAATATTGTATATATTTAAGGTGTGCATCCCTCTTATTCGTGTTCGACGCTTGGTAGATAGTGAAAACAATCCAACAATGGGTTACATCTATTAGGTTGTTGATAAGGCAAAGGAAGCAATTGAGAAGGCATTTGATGGT
Organism: Nelumbo nucifera; assembly: GCF_000365185.1. The sequence continues at coordinate 4,812,347 of NW_010729111.1, read as the reverse complement.
AAAAAAGAAAATATCTTGGAAAGAAATTTTTGAGATTATTGATAAGGGGTGGGAGTGTCAACTCCACCAACCATTGCATGGAACTGGTTTCTATTTAAATCTTGAATTTTATAAAGAGATTCTTTCATCATTAGTTCATAACTATCACAATGCACAACCTATATAAAAAGTAAGTCTATTGCCTACAAAATCTGAAAGCCATATTATTTCATTATGTCCATTCATCCATTCTTGATCCTTCTTTCTTCAAGACTTCAACACTCATTCATCCTCATGATTTTCCTCTTCACTTGGAAATTCCACATCATTTTCATACTCATCAAATTTGTAGTCATTGATTATCTCTTCTATTTCTTCTTCTATGTCAAATTCATCTTCATCTTCCAATGCAATTAGGAACTTGATATGTTAGGTCTTTTGGCATTGATTGATTTTGCTAGTAACTGCAAAATTGAACATCTAGATCTTGTATATCTTATTAGCTCTTCAACTCCAGAACCAGAAGCACGAGCAACATCTCCCTATGTTAATCAATCACCCTCAAACACCAAATCATCTTCGGCCCTATCAATCTCTCTCTATGACCATTCATTACTCTCATCAATATCTTTTAGAGAGATAGGATCGGTGTAACTATGTGAATCAAAACTCTCTTTCAGCATCTGGTTGAACTTAATAAATACCAAATCATTTAATTGCTTTTGATCCAACCTCTTTTTAGTACAAGTCTATAAATTCACAAAATAGCATTGAATTACTAAAAAAATAAAATTTAAATGTAAAACTAAAATATAATTTTAATATAAATTATTAAACAGGTAAATTTATTAATTAAACATACATGCTCAAACACACTCCAATTTTGCTTGTAACCAAATGCACTACATGTTAAACTTGGAATTTTGGTATCAATTTTTTGTAGACTTGGAGCTGGAGCATCAAATGCTATTCACCAATCAGCTAAAAAATATAAATAATAATTAAACTAGCAAATTGATTAAATAAAAACAACAATCACTAAAATAATAAACAAAAAATATTAATTGACTAGATATCATTATTTACCTAGTACTTTTATCTTTCTCTACCAAATAGCCATGTTATTATAAAAAATTCCCTCTACATTCTTATATTTTGATAATTCATCAATGATTGTATTCAATTTGTTCTTGTCACTTTCTGGATTACTTTATAGAGTCCATTTATAATCTCTTCATCTGAATCAATTCTTTCCACATCATCATAATAAAATTCAGTTTCAAATAGAAACCAACTGCATACCATCTGGAGGTTTCCATTCCATCCTTACTTTCTCTTTTACTCTTGAGGATTGTGCTACTTCTGTCCAAGATCTCATAATGTCTATGATTGAGAAAACTTGAAAGATATGCATAGATCTTACCCAGTGAGCTACTTTAACTTTGATGGTGTCGATTATCTCCTCCATTGTTCTACTTCTGTCCAAAATTATTCTGTTGTTCCTTTCTTTCCAAATCACCCAACAAATAGCTACCTTTGTAGCTTTCCACATAACCTTCCCACTTTTCTTTGGTTGACTCAAAAAGTCCTGGTTGAAGAGTCCTACCACATCTTGAGGGGAAACCCACCTGCAATCAAAGAGAGTACAAAAAAATTCCCAAATGTTATGCATGAAGGAGCTAGCTTCCTAGCAAATCTTTCAATAACTGGTTCCCAGAAACCTTCTAACCTAGGATTGCCTCCTGAAGGTAACCCCAAGTAGCTCATTGGCCAACTTCTAATCTCACACCCCAAAGTCTCTGCGAATCTATGTAGTTCCCCTTCCTCCAGATTAACCCCTACAATGCCTGTTTTAGTCCAATTTATCCTTAAACCTGTCACCCCCACAAAGTTATCCAATAGTAATTTTAGGTTTACCACTCCTTCCTCATTCCCACCCTCATAAAAGGATATTGTGTCATTTGCAAATTGGAGGTCGGTAACAACCACTTGATTTCTACCTATCCTCCACCCTTTGAACAGTCCTTGGGAAGCAGCTTTCGCCACCATTCTGCTTAACACCTCAGCAACTATAGTGAAGAGAAAAGGGGATAAAGGGTCTCCTTGCCTAATTCCTCTCTTAGCCAGAAAGAAATCCTTTGCTACACCATTAATAAGAATTGAGTACTGGACAAAACTTAGGCATCCTTTAATCCAAGATCCCGATTGGTTCCAAAGCCCAACCTTTCTAACATTTGAAGAAGAACTTCCCAGTTAACCATATCATAGGCTTTCTCTAGGTCCTACACACCAACCCTTTTCCTCTACCCTTTCTTTTTTCTACAACACACTCATTGGCCACTAGAATTTGATCCACAATCTGCCTTCCTTCCACAAAGGCACCTTGGAAAGGTGAGATGATCGATGGTAGGCACTTATTAAACATTGATTTACCCTCACCTACTACTCTAAGAGTCTATAAAGTCTTGGACTACAACTTCCCTTCATCTTCCCAGAATCTACTCTTGACCCCTCCACCTTAAAATTGACCAAAGTTTTGAACTCTCTTTTAAAATTCATTATCCCCTTCCACGCACTCACCCCATAGGAATTTGGAACTTTCTTTGATTCCCGATCCAAACCTCACTACGCCATATTTTCTGGCTACCACCCTCCTCCATAAAGAATTCTTTTCTCTAACTTGCTCAAACCTCCATAGGCACTTATTAAACAACCTTACCCTTCTAAACCCCAGACCCCCTTTTCCTTTTGGTCTACATACCTTGTCCCAATTCACCAAATGGAACATCTTTTGGCCCTCAATTCCTTCCCAAAGGAATTCTTTCTGTAGTTTTTCAATCTTGTCGTCATCTTCCTTGGAACCTTTAAGAGTGACAAATAGTATGTTAGTATGCTTGAAAGGACACTTTTAATGAGGATAGGTAACTCCCCTAATTGAGGAAAGCCCTCAATTCCACCCTTTCTAGCACTGGCCTCCATACCCCTACTTTTGAAATCTTGGTCCCCACCAGGAGTGACCCAAATAGAGGAAAGGCAACTCCCCTAATCGACATTCCAACACTGCAACACACTTCCAGCACCTCCCTTTCTACTTCCCTGACTCCAATTGGTACTCTTGGACAGATTAATTTTTAGACCCATTAGCATTTCATAGTGGGGCGGAGAAAGCCCTTGTTTTTAATGTAAAATGTGATGAAAAAAGTTGGGCGGAGCCCCTGTTTTTGTATGAAGATGTGAGAATAAAGAATGGGCTGAGCCCCTATTCTACTGTCAAAATCAATGGAAGAAAGAAAGAAAGAAGAGGTGAACTGTTTTACTGTCAAAATAATGGTAGAAAAGAAAGAAAAAAGGAGGAAAAACGCACCTTGCGCCGATGGCTTGATGGTTGAAGAGTCCTGGACTTGCCATTTTGGACGAAGAAGATTTTCTAAATATAGCTTGTTCGACTTAGACAGATTGGCTTCTTTGATTCTCTTTGCTTGCATGGTAATTTTTTTCCTATTCTCGATTTGGCCTTTGGTCTTCTTTATTTCATGCTTTGCCATACAATTTGCAATACTTGGATACATAAAAGGAAAAATGCTTTTGTTGGACAATTATAATAATATACAAACTTAAAATTTAAAAACAAATAAAAAAATTGACAACTTAAATAGGTGCTCGCCTGGGCCTCCTGGCACTTGGCCTAAGGCGCATGACTTAGCGCCTTTTATAAAGTCCAGCTGCCTTGACCTATGCTAGCCACCTCGCCTCTGTGCCTAGGCATGCCTTTTAAATCATTGGGTAGGGGACTCCTTAAGGGCTGGTTGCAAGCAAGAAGCTTGGTTACGTGGCTTTTCAGACAACAACTAAGAGAAATCTTGAGCTTAGCAAGGGAGATCGGCGTGAGGTTTAAATGGGCAAGAAGATCAGCAAATGGAATGGTTGATGCTTTTGGTAAGCAAGGAGTCAATAGTTAGGAGTTGTTTTCGGCTTGTTTGTGAGACTGATTTTGTCAAATTTTACTATAAAAAATAATTGAAGACATGTAGTTTTGTACTTGTTGCTGTTGTTAGGTGTTGCCTTAACACGCATCCAGATTATATTCTATTTTTCTTTTAATGAAATTTTACTTTTAGTCTTTTACTTATAAAAGAAGTTATTAGAAAATAGTTGCTAAGGTTCTCTCACTCCAGTTCAAAGTGGTTCTCCCATCCATTATTTCACATTTCCAAGAGGCCTTCCATTCAGAGGAGATAAATAATAGGCTAGATTCTTATAACCAATGTATGTACCCAAGATATTTGGGTAGGATTGTTCCATTTTGGATATGGTGATTGATGTGTAGTTTTGGGGAAAGATGAAGGAGGTGATTTAAAGGCGGACTACAACTATGATGCTCATATGTGAACATGTACACATACAAATATGGAAGAAGGGATATGACATTGTTTCTTAAAATCTCAAACGCTGATACGAGTGTGGGCATGCCATATAATTTGCTTAAATCATGATTTTATATATTGTTAATGGTTCAACAAAGGATTTATTTCACGGTCATGTCACTACTTATTAGTTAATGGTTCAACATAGAATTTATTTCTTGCAAGGGGAAGACTTAGGTAAGGAGATCCACTATGCCCATTTTTATTCACCTTGGATGTGTTCAGTTAGCTCATCTGCAAGGCAGAGAGAGTAGGCTTCGTCCAAAGGAAGTGAGAATAGGCAAGAATTAGGTGGTGATCACCCATTTGCAGTTTAAAGATCCATTATTTTTTGCATACATAATTTACATATGTTGATGCATACACTACACACATGCATGCATGCATGCTTATATGCAAAATATACAAAATATCTATTTAAAGGTTTAAATTAGTGATGATAAATAGGTTTATGCAACTTTTTTAGTACATTGACAGGCCTACTTGACTCCAATTGACCAAACCAAACCAAGCCTGGACCAGACCCAACCCAAGTACGCCAATGTTCATTTTGGGTTGTTCCTGATCCCTGCTGGGGATAAAATTTGTCCTCCATCCCCGATCCCTGATGGGGATGGGTTCCCCATGGGGGTTCGAATCCTTGAAATTTTTTTAGATAATAGTTTTTTGAAAAATAAATTTACTTAAAATAAATAAAAAAATTTAATTATAAGTTATGTTTTAAATATATTTTGATATATATATATATATATATTTAATATAAATAACATTTAAATATATAGTCGGGGGCAGGGTGGGGCGGGGACCTCAATCCCCATCCCTGACCCTGACCTCGATCGGGGATTCCATTAATCCCCGCCCCCACCCCCACCCCGCCAAAACAAATTGGGTCGGGGATGGGGAAAATTGCCATCCCTAGTCACTCTTGGACTCAAATAAGGTAAATTAGTCTTAGATCATTAGATGCGCTCAGATGTACCTGGATATTCACGATTAGTTTCGAGATTCCATTGATGACTACGGCGAGAATTTGAGACCAATTTTGTTTATGGCAGACGACAGATATTTCTGCATATTTTGTATATGCTTATTAGGCAATGTTTTTATTTGGGGGGTAAGAAGGCAATTCTGTTATATCTTTGTTTTAATTCTTGATAAAAAAATTAAGATTTGAAGGACAACTCATCTTATGTGATGTATTATCGACTTTTCTTCTTTCTTTTCCTTCTTTCTGCTTATGAGAATGATAGGTAGGCATGTATGTAGGTAGGTTATGGTTTTTTTTTTTTTTTTTTTTCTTTTTTCTTTCTCCTTGATCATAATTATAATTACTTTTTGACCCTTTGCCCTCTTGGTCATGGTGACGCAAAAACAGGGCAGCTGCGAGGCGCTCTCTAGATCATGTGGGTGCTGCAGAGGTGTAATAGAGGATGACATGCAACGCGAGAATTGTGAGTCAGCATGTGACTTTGCAACTCACTTCTTCTGCCACACATGTTCCCTTTGCCAGGAAGGGCGAGAGCTTCGCCGTAGGCTGCCTCATCCTGGGTTCAATAGTCGACCTGTCTTGGTTATGATCCCCCCAATGGAGCAGACGATGGGCCGTTAGGGCACCCGAGATGATCCCGTTTCTCTCATAGGCTACGCCTATATATGTACTTGATGTTATTATGTATGTGACATAGACAAACTATTACTTGTATTCGTATTGTCTGATGCGAGCAAGACAACCATGTGGTTTTTGGCTCAGCAAAATAAAGATTGTTAACAGGAAAGAGAGGAAATAGTTTGATGTTTATATTTTATAAATTATAATCTATTTTATATTAAAATAAGCTTAAAGTGTTCTAGGATTGTGATAACATTAGCTCCGGTATAAATGTAGTTTGTTTAGGATGATCAGTGGCGTGGCAATGTTTTCAACTCATCTTTCTGGCCAGGATTGCAGGGCTGGTGAATCTCTAAGCGAGATAGGATTTGGTCCTCCGTGCATTGGGAACATCTCCGTATATTTTTATGGGTTCTCAATGCACAGCTGCAAGGGACTGTGAGGACCAAATCCAGTTTCCTTTAAGCCACCTGTGTTTAAACGTCACTGCATCAAAAACCCGCTGAGTGACAACCTGGATGGGTTGTGGGCTGAAATGATCATCTCTAATTTGTGTTCAAAGCCTCAAAACCCTAGACGATGAGAGTGGTGTCATGGGTGATGGGAGCCATTCAATGTAGGGTGTGCAACTTGGATTGGACCAAGTTAACATTTAACAAAGTTTTGGACTCGAGCTTTGGGCCATGCCTATTGAAAATTTGACAAAATCTCCGCCCAAGTTGCACCTCTAAATTTATGGTTTATATTGGTGGCCGGTCTAACTGCCGCCAAATGACTTGCAACCTGCTTTATAACGAAGTGCCGCAATGAATGCTGAAAAAACTGCAAGAGCCAGCATTATTGTTTTTAGCGGTGGTCAGCCAATCCGCCACAATAACTTGTGATCTGATACATACCGGTTGAAACTTGAAAGTTGATTGTTGAACAACCCCACGGTAGGTTATTTTCAGAATCAATTAATCAACAAGTTGCTGCCGTCAGACCGCCAACAACCAAGTGTTTATGAAAGTAGAAGGGCTGCCGCCTCAAGCGTGTTTGTGCTGTTCTTCTAAGAATCCTGAGTCGATTGACAGAATTTCCATTGGACATCCTTTGGCAAGGTCGAGTACATTGATTTAGTTCCTAGTTCCTACTCTCTGGATTACAGACTATGCATTGAAATGGTTCATGGCCTCTGGTCCAATATAAATTGTCATATTGGACCAAGAGTGAAAAAAAAGGTAAGGTGATGAAATAACCAACAGCTTCACCTTTTTTTTTCACTTGTCCCAAGACAACTACTACCTAACAAAGGTTAAATTTGGTTAAGAGATAAGACCCTAAACTTACCAAACGGAAATAACAACCTTGTCTTAGCATTGACGACTGGCATTAAGAAAGGAAAAAAAATCTGTGTAGCATCTGAACATAAAGGAAGAAAAACAAAAGAAAATAAATACTAAATCTAAACTACTCTCCTGGTGCTGAAACACCCTGCTTCAGCCTCTCCTTCTTCATCTTCTTCTTGGAGATGGGCTTCTTTTTCCTTGGTGGAAGCGTCTTCTGAGCATACATATAAAGAGCATAATTCCCAACAAGGAAGACCAATAGTAGACTCACAACTACAAGTAGTACTATCAACCCTGGGTTGAAACCTTTTGCTTCAGCATCCTTGATCACATTTCCCTGTTTATTACACAGCAGATAAATTATAACCTTTAACAAAAAATAACACAAAGGAGCTATAAAAGCTCAAAAAAGGATGATATCTTTGGACGATTATCTACATGAAGATCATAAACCAAAGAAGTTTCAACTACCCATTTCTACAATGTTCAGCTAGCTCAACTATAAAAAGCCTTGAATTGAATCACTTTGCTTTTGCTGTAGGGCATCTCAGAGAAAGCTATATGATTATGGATTTTAACTTTTCAAAAACCTAGGAACCCACTAAACTATTGATCCTATTAATACCTCAAGTGCCAACACCATCATCTTGGTTATGACCTCCTCTAAAGATCACTTCTAGTGGGACTCATAGGAGCTTCATGGAACCCTAAGCATGAAAATCCAGCTTTCAGTACGACACTCCCTCAAATTTGCTTCTATTTTCTTCTTATTCTTCCTAGTTTGTATCAACTATGCTTTCTGTGTTACCAGGAACTAAAAGCAAGGACCTCAATTAAGGTCATTCTTTCAAATTTCAGATTCATCGTACCAACTTTAAAGTTAATCTATTTTGCTGATAAAAAAAAAAAACTGTAAAGTTAATCTACATGATTTGTTTTTGCTTGTATAAGCAATTATAACATAAAATCAAGAAATTTTAACTTAAGTTGCTTATAGCTCATACTTCTGCAGTTTAATGCATGCAGTTGGTTATTCGGGTCAAGCTGGCTTGTTAAACAATTTTCAGCTCTTGCTCTTTCAAAAGGGTTCATCATTTTATCATATGAAAAAGGCTTCCTCATAATTCCTTGAATTAGGGATTGGAGGTGGTGGGATTTGATCCTGGAACAGTGGGATCTTTGGACATTAGGCAATTATTGATCCCTCCTCTTTTTCTGGTAAAATCATTGCCAACCTTCCTCCTCTTCTTTGGACATTTCATTCATTTATCATATTGGCAAGCTTTCATCTTTCATATGGACCATATCTTATCTCCATAGTTGGAATTTCTAATACAAGATATGGACTTGCCATGTCTTCATGAATAACATAAGAAGCAAAAATGTCTAAAAGGTTCATTTAGTGCCAGGATGAAATTATGACAAAGGTGTTATGAATTATGCACATAGAAAGCTGAAAGCATGTGGTGAGAAACATAACAAGTTCAAAAGAACTGGCCATGGACTTACAGAAAACATGCATAATACACTTGAGCTTACATGGCTAATACATTGCATGTTTCTGACATAAAAAAGTAGACTTAGACCAATGATCCAATGTAGGATCGGTAATTAAAAAATTGACAACTTAGGAAAGTAAATTCAAGTCAATTGAACTGAAATGATTAAACATTGTGGTATACCAATTAGACAGCCTAGAGAAAACTATATATGTATACACAAATTATTATCTTTTACAAAAGGAAAATTAATGCACCCTGGAACCACATAGAGGAATTATAAAAACAATTCAAGAAAGATGATGTCTGCAGAAGGTACTAGCCAATCTACACAAAGATCATAAACTAAAAGATTTCAACTTCTAATGGGATTAACAATGCTTTCACCATTTCTACAATGCTCTGCTAGCTAACAGAAAGGTTGAATTGAATCACCTTTAATTTTTCAAAAACCTAAGAACCCCCTAAACCATTGATCCTATCAATACCTCGAGAGCCAATACCATTAATATCTTGGTTATGACCTCATCCAAAGATTGCTTAGGCTAGTGGAATCAAGAGGAACTTCATGCACAGAAGCATGAAAACCCAGTTTTCCTTTGGAGCTTCAAATCTCAAACTTGTTTCTTTTTTCTTCTTCCTGGTTTGCATCAACTCTGCATGGATATTCCCAGGAACTAAAAGCAAGGACCTCATTAAAGTCACTCATCCAAATTTCAGACTCACTATACCAATTTTAAAACTACTCTGCACTTTTTTTGGCTTATATAGACAATATAACATAGAAATCCAGAAATTTGTACTAGAACAGGTTATAGTTCATACTGCTGCAGCTCAATGAATGTAGTTGGTTATTAGGATCAGTCTGACTGAAGGTAACTTCTATGCTAGTTCAGCAATTTTCAACTCTTGCACTTTCAAAAGGCGCTCTCATAATTCCTTTTTGCTAGGAAGACTAGAGGATTGGGGGTAGGAAGGGTGAGAGTGATGGTCGGATTCAATCCCAGATCCACTGAGCCAGCTGGCACCTTATAAAAGGCACCACTCCTTCAAAGAATTAATTGTCACTTTTCTAGTTTGCAGCAATATCATACTGTTAACTGAACTACCTACTACTATTCTTTTTTTATCAACCAAAGTTTTCAATTTTATTTCCCTTGTGAAAGGTCATTACCCAATGTTGGTCCCATCTATATGGGGGCTTGGGAGGGGTAGACTGGTTTCATAAAAGGGGCGAAAAAATAAAGCTTTTGCCATAAAGTGAATGAAGATTTAGCTGAATCTTTACAGTTTGAGAATTGTCCCCATCTTTCTGCCATGAAATGCATTAAGTCAAAGGAGATTGATTCATAACTGGGCATTAGACAATTATGCTTCCTCTTTTTTTTCCGGGTAAAATCATTGCCAACCTTCCTCTTCTTTTGACATTTTATTTCATTTATCATATTGACAAATGGTAAATTTAGTAATAATAGGAGTTTAAATCAGGAAACAATTGGGAATGGAGACCAAGAGAGAACTCAATGTGACCATTTTCCAGTACCTTGGTTCAGTAATTCATAATAAGGGAGAGATTGAGGATGTCATCCAAAGAATTAGAGTAGGTTGGGCAAAATGGACGGGTGCATCTAGACTTTTTGTGTGATAGATGAATACCACTTTGATTAAAAGGAAAATTCTAGAAAACAGTTGTAAGGCCAGCTATGTTGTATGGAGCAGAGTGTTTGGCAGTCAAGAAACAACATGTCCAAAGATGGATGGGTGGAAAAACTAGAAAGGATAGGATCAGGAATGAAGTCATCTATAGGAATCTAGGAGTAGCTCCAATAGGTGATAAAATGAGAGAGAGTAAACTACAATGGTTTAGTCACATGTATAGAAGAACACCAACAGCTCCAGTTAGAAGAAGTGATTTTTTGCAAGTGGAAGGGGCTAGAAGAGATAGGGGTATACCAAAAAGGACATGTATAGAAGTAGTAAGAAATGACATAAGCACTAGCAATTTAACAGTGGATATAGCTTTAAATAGAACAGATTGGTGAAATAAGATTCATGTAGCCAATGATGATAATGGCAAATGCTTATCTTCCATATGGACAATATTTTATCTCCAAAGTTTGAATTTTTTAAAACAAACCATAACAAACAAACAAAAGAAGAAAGGAAAAAAGAGAGAACAGTTCAACTTTAGATATGCTTAAAGAAACCAAGGAATTTCTCATAAACAGCAATTCTTACAGCTATACCAACAAGTTTGGACCTTCCAAATGGAAAACTTAGAAATGGTAAAGTTAAAAACAAAATGAACAACATCAGGAAGTAAAAAAAAATGTCTAACAGGTTCAGTTAGTGTCAGGGTGAAATTATGACAAAGCATTTTGAAATATGTCCATAAAATGCTGTATGTACCAGAAAAGAGATGCTGTGGGTTTATAGACTTTTAGTGAGGGAATCCAGCTACTGGGAAGAAATTTGAACTGCTTGTTCAGATGGATTCTGCGGTGTGCAAATGAGTTAGCAGACAGATTAACTAAGTTGGGAACTTCAAGGCAATCTGTAGAATGGGGTTATCCAGGACCTTGGATAATATCCAGGACCTGGGATAAATTTGTAATAACTGATTTTGTCAATTCAGGATAGCTTGTTTTTTTCTATCAATGAATGAATTCATTCTGCTGACCATCGCCCAATCACCCAAAAAAGGGAAAAAAAGTAAGTTGCAAGTATGTAGCAAGAAAGAAACATATCAAATAAGCTAAAAAGACTATGGACTCGCAGAAATCACACATAATGCACTTGAATTTGCATAGAAAATGCATGCAATGTTTCTCACATAGAAACCTAGAAGACTAAGATCAATAATGAAATGTAGTTTCTTTAATTAAGAAAAATGACAACTAATTTAGACATGTAAATTCAAGTCAATGAACTGAAATGGTTAACATGGGGTATACCAATATGACAACCTAGAGAAGCCTATAGCATGCATTAATAATATTATCTTTTACAGCAGGGAAATCAAAGCAGCATGAAACTGCATAGACAAGCTTAGGAAAATTCAGAAATCTAATAAATTTGCTTCAGAAATCTTCCTAGACTTCTTAACAAGCTACAACAACAATAATGCCAATGGTTGAAAGGTTATATAGTAGGTCTTCACAAATTCAAGTTAGTTAAGATAACATCCATCAGAAATATCATCTTCAAAATCTGAATACCTCCATATCCAATGAAAAACAGATGACTTCTCAGCATGCTCTCCTCTTTACAAGAAACTTTCCAGTGTCAAGGTTCACTCAGATAAACGGGAAAGTTCATAATTATTAGCATTTCCCCCTATTTATTCTAACAGAAAGGTAAGAAAAGTTGCGAATGTTCTGTTTTATAAATTATTACCGCTTAAAAGACTCCAGATGCCTTCTTTTACTTGTCTAAATGGGGATTCCATCTCTTGAATAAGACCCATCCTTTTTTTAGTGACATGCACACATGCAATTCTTTAAATCAAGTTATTTAAGCAATTACTACGACCTCCAACATAAGAAACAAGATAAATGTCAAAACCAAAAGAACAACTAAAGAGAAAATAGAATTGTCACAAGCAACCAAACCACTGTTAATTGGCAATTACTACCCTCACTACTGATCAGAGTTAAGTAATTACTACTCTCACTACTGATCAGAGTTAAAGTTGTTAATGGAAAATGCATGCAATACAATTGTTAATTGGCATTAAGAAAAGGCGGTTCAAAAATAATATACTAAGTTGGTTGAGTAAACTCGAGAAGCATAACTTCTTAATATGAGTTGTAATAAAATATTCTTACAGTAAAAACTTGAATAACTCGGAAAAATCTTACATCAAAACCAGAAGCCGGACACTACGTTCTGAAGTAAAATTGAACAAGTCCAGCTGAAAGATAATTGCAATGAAACAAATAACAGATTCGGATGAAACAAAGATGAATAACACAAACATAAGCTCACCATAGAGCAGATCTACTAAACTACGTAATCCCTAGGGTCCTGAACCAAAACCTCAAAAAAAATTGCTCGATCAAGAAAAACGCGCGAGGATAGGTTTGAACTTAGAAACATACCACGCGCTCAAACGACGGAGGAACCTTATCAGAGAACTCAAAATCGTCAGCCATTATCGATAATCAGTTCAACTGCACGAATTCAATCAAAATCAGAAATCAAGAGATCAAAAAACGGATTACAAAGACCATGTAAATTAAAGATCGAAAAGTTTCTCACAGATAACGATCGATCTCTAGCTTCGATGGAAATGTCAAGCAAATTGTACAGAGGAATCAGAGAACAACCAGATCGGATTGAGAGATGGAGGGAGTACCTGAGAGTGAGATAAGTAGTGGGAGGAAAAGTGGAAAACGAGGGATTTTTTTGTTCGCTCTCTTTATTTAATTGCCCGCGAAAGGCGTTACGCGGTAAGCGGCAATTGCCCAATGCTCATCGCCTTTTATAGTGAAATCTCAAATCGTAAACAATACAAGTCGTACAGATGCGATGCGGGAACGGGGTGAGCATTCGATTTATTCGATTAAAAATCGAATCGAATAAATCGAAATTTTAAAACCGAAATAAAAAAAAAAAATCGGACCGAAATCGAATTATAAGAAAATCGAAATAATCAAACCAAAATTTTTTGTTCGTTTTTTGGTTAAAAATCGAATTGAATTAATATATAAAATATTATATATTATAACTTATAATATTTATTATGAAATTAAATTTCATTATAATACATTATATATAATATATAAATATATAATATATTATATATTAATTATTATATAATAAATTTCAATTAATTCAGTTTTTTTGGTTAATGGAATTTCTAACTTTGAAAATCAAAATTTCTAAAAATCAAATTAACCAAACCGAATTACCCAAAAATAAAAAGAAAACTAAACAAAAAATTCAAAACTGAAATTTTTGATTTGGTATTTCGGTTTTAACCGAATAATACTCACTCCTAACGGGAAGAGTTGTAATTAAATACAAAAAACAGAAAAGTATGAACAGACCCAATGCAGATTTCTGAATTCTACTACAGACCCATAAACATTTAAAATGTCAGAAACCCTAATAACCTGAATTCTACTGAATTCTATTTTCAGCTTAAAAATTCTGATGTGGGCTGAACTGTCATTCTCCCTAAAAACCAATCGTACCAACCGGATTAAACCGGACCGACCAGACATCATGCCAGGCACATTGGCAGATTCCGGTGCAGTTATTTCCGAGATCGGATTTGATACTCACATTACCTTCCTCGTACCTTCTTTAAGGGGAACATCTCCGTACTAATATTTTTTGAAAAAATATTTCTAATTCACGGCTGAAAATGGCTGTAAGGAGTAAGGACAGTACAGTTCCTTGCTCCCGTGGGTACCAAATCCGATGTTTTTTTCTAGTCTCGAGTTCCATAAAACGAGACCTGTCACTTGGGAGGAACTCGGATTCAGTTCTCACGAGACATTGCTCACACCGTCCTAACAGCCATTTGCAGCTGTGTATAAGGAATATCTCCTCATAAATAGCATACAATTATAAAGGTATTTTTAATACACAGTTGCAAGTTGCAATTGCCTGTAAGTAAGGGGTGAACACGGTATTATGAAGACTGAATCCAGGAGTGCTGTTCAACAAACCACTCGACCAAACAAAAGGTGGGTAAAAAGGAGCAACACTGTACTTTGGGCCGGGTCGATCCCACCCGGTTCAAATAGAAAGCCCAAGCCTATGCTTCTAATTTCATAATTTTTCTTAACTTATTCAGTTATTCAAATCCAATCACACATTTTATATATAAAAAATATTGCTGTTCAATATATAATTACACACCTAAGTTCAAATAAAAAAATTATATATAAAATATACTCATATCCTTCGGGTTGTAGTCTATCTTCATACCCTTAACCTCCAAAACCCTGGTGGCAGTGGGTCCGATTATTTTTTTCTGTTGGGTTTGGGATTTTTAAATATTAGTAATAGGTATTAAATAGTAACTTATAATTACACACAAAATACAACCTATCATTGAATACCTATTATTAATATATATTTTTATTATTTAAAAATCCCAAGCCTACAGGTTTATTTTTCATAGAGAGCTATCCTATATTTTCTCATATTCTAATACTCTTGCTCCCACTATTATGTTTTAATTGTCCTTACTCTCTTTTTAGATAAATGAAAAGAAAAAGGAAGATTCAAAGATTTTGTATATGCAATAAAAGAAAGGTCAAAATGGTCCTAGAATGCTAACAACAAGAGCTTAATGGTAGAATCTAAATATAAAAAATAGCTCTATATCATTATATCAGAAATGAAAGTGTGTGTAGTTTTCTAAAATTTACCCAACATTTCTATTATTAAAAAGGAATGCAATCAGCATACTTAAAAAATCCCAGTCCAAATTTGCTAGTTGCTACTAACAAGACACTACAACAAGGAAAAAAATCCGAGTCCGGATTTTAACACGTCAGGCCTAGTGAGCGTCTCAAATTGAACCCGACGCGAAACAGCTCTAACCCGAATCCGATATGGCTAAGTAGAGTGAGGACATCTAACCAATCCATCCTATCCGTATATAATACACATATACTTAGCCACGTTATATTCACAAATATTTTGAATCTGCAATAGCAAAGTATCAGATCGGTACGGATTCATATTAATCCTAATCCAACTCAAAACCCGATTAAGACTGACACAGCCTTAACCAGATACAGTCAAACCAGCGAAAGGCTGGTTTGGAGGCCCTAATTTGGCACGATGGTTAAAAAGTAAAAATTATGGAAAAGTACGGACAGGTTTAATGTAGATTTCTGAATTTCCCAGTAAATCTATAAATATTCAAAAGGTCAAACACCCACATTTTATGCACCTATATCCACCTATAAATTGGCATCAATTCCAAGTTGGCACTTACCTTAATTGTATTTTTGGTCTATGAATTCTGACCCCGCGCTGAACGATCATTTTAATCATATTATCCAATGAAGTGACTCATTAATTAACTAGTAAGTGGGTATATGCATTGCACGTGAGAGATTGTTATGATAATGATTAAAGTATGAAAAATTAAAAAAAAACTAACACAGGACTCACAGTCACATATAACAAGAATCTCATCTGGATGAAGTTGTGGTTGTTCAAAGAATCACGTGGCAATCTTGGTGGTATTGTTGCCAAAAATCAGCCTTGGGTTGCCTCTTGAGCTGCCATTGAATAATCTAGGTATTTAATGTTTTTGGGTTGATCAAAAAAATAAGGGATTTTTGGGCTGCACTCCCCCTCAGAAATCTTTTTTGTAGTCCCCTCCTAGTTTATTAGTAGCCCCCTATAAACCACATCCTGCCTATGAATTTGACATCAATCCACGAGCAGGATTTAATCCACCCCTAGGTGGAGTTAGGATTTCCTAGGAGTGGACTGAATCATTAAAACCCCAAAAACATTAATGGGAGACACCCTAAGTAATTCAATATGGAATACCAAAATGTAGTCCATTATCTTTGACTGACGAATACTTGGCTGACACTGATTTTGAAGAAATTCCAATATCCATGTGCTGTAAGTCTGCAACTATCAATGTATGTATTATGGTTTTAAAATAGTTGACCGGGGCGGTTGGATCATGGGCGTTATCCGATTCCGTTCTTTTATTTGTGCAGAATTTCTCAATAAACCGTTCAATCGGTCAATGAACCACTAAGTTGAATTATTGAACTGAAATCATTTTTATTTAATTATTTTTTATTTTTAAAATTTTAAAAAATAATCCGTTCAGATCCAACAGTCAAATCATTGGACCTGAAAACTGGTGGCCAAAGCATATTAAAATCGTTTTTTCAAAACATTAATATGTTGTACAATGCTAGAACCATATTTTGGTATAAAATGTGCTTTCATGAGGATCTTGGTTTGAAATCTACACTACAACATAGTGAGTGTAGTTTTTTATAAGACATATATATGCACTCTGATGGTCTCTATAGCTGTATTCCAACTCAAAATTTGTTTTATTTTATTTTTCATTATGCAATAGGTAGTTCACCAATTACCCATGGGAGGGATCTATGTTCTTTGGGGAGTGGCTATGCTGAGTTAACCATGTGAGTTGTTGATTGTTCATTACCATCGTTGACTTGAAATCACAAAGAAAAAGAAAATTAATAAATTTCTAATGTCTGAATTAGCAAATGAGTAAATAACTCCTATTCCTTTGCATAGGGTATAATAAATCCACCACCAGAATCTTAAACGTCACGTTATATGTTCAGTTGGCCATGTTGTGCATTGGTAAATGGTCAACAGTTGCAATTAGGGGTGTTAATGGTATTTGAAAATATGATTTTAAATTTGATATTTAACGTAATTGAATTGAATTTGGATATAATCTGATTTTATTCGATAAATATCTGAATTCGATCGATTATTTAATTCTTATATATAATATATAAATTATTTTATATAATTTATATATAATAATTAAGTTATATAAATAATTTATATATTTTATATCAATAAAATATTTATTTTATATATTTATTAATTATCTAAAATAATCAATTAATCAAATTCAAACTAAATATTCGAATATTAAATCGGATTCGAATTCAGATATTGATTTTCAATATCTGTCAGATATCAAATCAAATTCGAATATCGGATTTTCTAGTCAGATCCGAATTCGAATATTGTCTTATCCAATTCGAATTTGATCCATTTACACCCCTAGTTGCAACCTTGGGTAGCCCATCCCCATCCTCTCCCGACCCTAGTAGGCATGATTCAATCCCAAGTCTCCCATACAATCAGCCAAAGACTTCATCAACCAACTAATTGGCAACAAGGTTGCCACTCTTGTTATGTGTTTTATGAATAGCATTATCAATTAACTTTATCAACCCCCATCCCAATTTTGATGCACACCATTGATTGGTTACCACTTCTATTATACCACTTGCTTGGTAATTATGCCTATTTGGTATCATAGTTGGATTGTTTTAATATATCATCATCCATTTACTATACTAGTTTCATGGTCGAAATTAATTATTTGCAATTATTGCACATCATTTGGATAAAGTTTCAAGACTAGTTAGTTGATCTTGAGGCATGAATTCAATGGTCTAAGATATTTAGAGGGTGTTCGAACAGAGTCTAGCTCTCCTGTCCACACAAACTCTGCCCATGTCTACTCAAATAACATTGCAGGTTTAGCCACATATGAAGAATATCTCATCCTCCTACATAGTATTATGCAGTGGGAGATGTTCCCAATTCAAGAGAGTAGTATGTTGTGGGTAAACATATTAGAGTTATCCTGGGCAAGAGATCCAAAATCAAATAACATGCTTGATTTTATTTCTAAAAATAAAAGTAACTGCAATATCAGCAAAAAGCAATATAATTTTATTGATGTAACAGTTATTTTCGTTTTCAAAAACAAAACCATATAGTCAACCACAGCCTCTTAATTACCGTGAAGAGATGACATTGACTAAAATGATGTCAATGATGATGATGCTAACCATGAAAAGGTAATAAATGGGAGATATGGGTAGAGATACAAGTCTAGTTCCCGTTGATAATGTCTCTAACCATCCCTTGTTTGGTGAATTGGTGGACATCATCATGTTCATGTTCATAGTCATTGTCAAGGAACATCATTATGCTTCTTCCTCTGCTACTTTTATCATTTGTTGTCAAAGAGTCAGCTTTAGAACTGGAGGGTACAACTGGGGGAAAGGGGTGATACAAAATAAAATAGCTCTCTACACCCCTTTTATTTTACTGTTTGCAATTAATTAGAAACAAAGTTTAAGCTTAATTTAAAAGAAATAAAAAACTTATACATGGCCAGTCAACCACACATACCTATACTTTGTGTGTGAAGTGTAAAGTCTAAGTTTCAAGGACATATTTAGGCTAGGGGTGCAAGGTTGAAGGAAGGTCAATCCAGGCCTTAGGACAAAGATGCAAACCTCGGGCGCAGGCTTATCCCAACACAAAGTCAAAGCCCAAGTGTATCAAATAAGACCCAAACAAGCTAAACCTCACATAACTCAGGTTGGGCGGGTTTGGGTGGGTTATTTTGGTTTCAAAGAATTTATGCACATATTTTTAAATAGTCATCTTTAATTGGACTTTATAGCCTAATATAAAAGCAGAAATGTAGAATTAAAACTACTCTGAATTATTTCTCCGACTCTATTTGGAAGGAGTACAAATACAAATATGTAAAGGGTAAAACTTTATGTTTTGTATTATTTTATAAATATTTGTACCTAATATATTTGTATTTGTATTTCTTTCAAATTCAGTTTGAAAGGAGTATAAATACAAATATGTAGAATGTAAAACCTTATATTTTGTATTATTTTATATGTATTTTTACTGTATATATTTACATTTGTATTGCTTCCAAACTGAGCCTCCGGAACAAACCCCTCCCAAACACAAAACATGGATGTTTCAACCACTCCACCACCATGCTTCCAACACGAAATGGCGCATGTTATTTACAGGTGATGGATCACTGTTTTTAGTGTCGGCAAATGCTGGGATCATGGGCCTGGTCACGATGAAGCCCTTATTATCACAAAAGGGCAAGACAGTGCATCTCATTGTAGGGGTGCAACTTAGATAAACCCAATTTAAGCTTACATTAATTCAGTCTAAAATTTTATATGAATTGGACTTAGATTTTTTGATACATTTATATAAATATATATATATATATATACAAATATTTATATCAAATTTTAATATTGATTGATTAAACAATCCAAATACATCAAATTTTAGTGCAAGACGAATCCGGATTAGACAATTTTGGCTTGAGCTCGGGCCCAGACCTTATGCCCAATTCTATGGATTGAAGATGAAATGAACATAAACCGGACTGAATCTGCCCAACTTGCATCCTTACCTCAACGCAGCCCCTCCCATTTCAATGTTTTGTAATATAAGGAGCGTGATGGACAAGGCGCGTTATGTAGCAAAATTCTTTGCTTTATGGGTCTCTATCTGAATTCTCAGCATGTAATCTCATTATTTGGGCTGTAGCCGTTGTACATGTAAGCACAATTTCTCATGAAACCAGAGAAAATGTCTACGTCTTATTGATGCTAGATCTTTTTTGGGCCATGAAAGTCAGATGGATTTTTTATGGACTCATAAGGCCCACCTGAACCATAGTATTGACTTTCTTCAATGAAAATATGTACTAAATTGATATTGCTTGTTACTTGTTAGGGTTATTGTTTTTGTTGTTAGAGAAAAAGGCAACAACGAATGGATTGCCTTGGATGTAGAAGAGTGATCCTATCAGCTAGCAAATTGACAAGTCACAAGTGAAGTAGGCAGCTTCTTAATTATCAAAAGGAAATAAGGTTGGCAGCTAGTCTTATCATTAATATTGGTTATATGTTAAATTAGGCCCATTTAGTATGGTTTTTTAGAAATCCGGCGGTTCATGTTTTGGTTTTTTCTTGTTTAATTGAAAAAAAGATTTAATTGTGAGAAGCCACAGTTTTGAAAAGATGTGAAAAACTAGGGGTGTAATTTTTTAGGATTAGGGTTGGGATTTTGTCAAAATTTCAATAGGCCCAACTGAAGCCCGAGTCCAAAACAGTATAAACTGTTAATTCGGGCCAACCCTACTTGCACTCCTATAAAAAAACCCATTTTAGACTATTTTAGAAAGTTTATAAATTTGTCTTTGCACAAAAAGACGCAAATAGATGTGCTGCTAAAATATTGATGCAAAAGCTAATATTTTCGACTGAAAATTTACCAGAGAGAGGGGAGATCGATCTTTTCACAGCCATTGAAGAAACGGGTTCCAGTTAACCGAAAGGGGCTTCAACATTGTGGGCGAACATTAGGCACGAAAGATTACCGTTGTTCTGCTACTTCTGTGGTTGCATACGACACGACGAGAAACATTGTTTGATACGAGTGGAGAAAGAAAAGGAAGGAGACGGGATGGGGTCGGAGTTCGAGTATGGTGCTTGGCTTCGAGCCGAACCTCCATTGTTCTTTGGATGTTCTGGGAAATTTGGTCGACGGGAGGAAAGGGATGCCAACGGTAGTGAGACCTCCGGCGATGCCGGCGGCGAAAGTTCCTCGAAGCATCAATCAGTTACCGGTGGAAGTGGAAAGGGAAAGAAAGTCGAAAATCAAGGCACAACTGTTGCGTGCAGTAACTCCCATTCTCCAGCCGTTTCTCATGCACGTAATGAAAAAAAGCCTGGAGTTTTTAATGACACCCCTGATGGGACGCAGAAGATGGTGCACGTGTCAAACATTGGGGAAGGGGAGAGTTCAAAGAAACGGAAAGTGGGGGAAGAGGCTGTCGTGGTTAAAACTTAGTATCTGTTGGATTCGTGGGATGGGGATGAGAAAAAGGAAATATTTTAAAAATATTATTTTTTTTTTATTTATTTTGAGGGAATGAGAAAGATGAGATGGGAAAAATATGGAATGTTAGATTTTAAAATCGTGGATTTAGGGTCGCACCAAAACCATGCGACCTCGATGAAAAAATTTGAGAAAGAGGACGGAGTGAGGAATGGCTTGTGTGGAGAATATAGAAGCAAGAGATGGTTCGGTGATAGAAACGTTCGAACCCAGAAGCAAGAGCTGGAGGGGTCGCACCAAAACCATCGGTGATCTGCTACCTCCCCTACCCCGTTTGAACCTAGAAGCAGGAGTTGGTACGGTGAGATTTCACCAACGGCTTTGGTACTTTGGTGTACTTCCCTTGCTGCACTAACGAAAGTAGAAGATGAAGGAGGGAGAAGGAGAGGAATATGCGAGTAAGATTTAGAAATGAAGAGAGATGGGGGCTCGGTCTGTTGCTACTTGTTAGTCTGAAGGTGGGAGATGATGAACAGTCACTCCCCTTCCTCCTTTTTCTTCTTCTTCCGAATAGGAAAATTAGGTTTCTCTTTAGTCCGAAGGGTTTGCTGCTACCTGTTAGTCCAAACTATTGTCTCCGGCAGCACTATTCGAAGGTAAGGAGATGATGAACAATACTTTTCCTATTATTTTCCCATATATAAAACCAAACAATGAAACTATAAAATTTTACAATGAAAGTGCTGGGCTACTGGAAGGGGGTGGGGGTGAATCGGGTTTGAAGGAGGGGTCGGTTTGGGTCGAACCTCAACAGATGGATTCAGAATGGGCTTCGGTGGTTGTCCCACAACAGCCCCCGGGGGCCCAATGAGAATTTTGGATTGGAATTGTAGAGGTTCTGGACTTCTGGGCACACCTCTTCAATTCAAGAATTAAAAGTGCTCTGTAGAGACTCTAAGCCGGAGATCTTGTTTATGTCTGAAACAAAGACTAAAGAATCTAGGGGGCGAAGAGGAGGATTATGGCTTGCATGGAAGGACGGGGTGGAGATTGAAATCCTATCCACGGAAAATTTTATAATAGTAGGTATGGTTAAAGGGCTACGCCCATGTGTGGAATGGCTCTTCTCGGGGGTGTATGGTGATCCAAGACGGATCGAGAGAACTGCTTTATGGTAAAATGATACAGGGTATTGCAGAGAATTTCTCTGGGGCCTGGTTATGTATAGGGGACTTTAACGCATAGCTAATGGGGNGGAGGAGTGGGAGCTAGTCCTTATCGTCTTCTTGCTAATTGTAATTTGATAGGTCTTGGTTTCTGTGGAAGGCGGTTCACGTGGTCTAACAAGAGAATGGGGCTTGCTCATGTAGCGGAAAGGCTGGACAGAGCGTTGGTTAATGGGGAATGGAGGGAGGCATTTCCACAGGCATTGGCTTTCCATAGCGATTCAATCGGATCACTGCCCTTTGTTATTGGACTCAAATGGGGACATAAAGCCTAGCTGCAACTTGGGCGGGGTTGGCCCTAACCCAATTTGAAAAAGTTGGGTTGGTTGGGTTGGGTCGGATTGATGTTCGGGTTAGGGTTAGAGTTGAAATTGATGAACTTGACTTTATTTCAGGTTGGATTAGGGTTGACCCCTTAGCCAACTCAACCCAATCCGAACCTGACTCTATAGTACATGTCGTATATAAATATATGTTAGATGTAATATATAACATGCATTGATTTGTTGAGATGCATGATATTTGTATAGCCTCCACCACATAGTATCATGTATTTCTTTTAAGATAATCACTTCACTTAATCCTAACCAGAAAGACTAAAATCTTAATAACATTATTTTATGATTTTTGAAAATTTTATTCTTCATCTCCTCTATGTTGTTTGTCGCCCAAAAAATGACCTATCGTAAGTCATAACTCATAAATCATAATAAACTATAGTCATTTCTAACACTTGTTTTTCTGAATGTTGTAGTAAAAGAACAAAAAAATAACGTCAACAAACAAATACTAATGAAACATAGGATTAATATATGTAGTGAAAGTTGAGTTAAAATATAAAATCGAGAAATTCTATGAGGTTTTAAAGGATGGGAAAAATGTTGGTTAGGGTTGAGGTATAGAACTTAGGGTTGGCCTCAACCCGACCTAACCCGGCTCGACTTGCAACCCTAAGCCTAGGGGGGCTTCTTTTAAATTGGAAGCCTTGTGGTTTCGTGATAGTTCTTGTAGCAATGTGGTGGAAGAGGCTTGGCGTAGACAAACTAGGCAAGGAATGTTGGCACTTGTATTGCTGATACCAGACACGCACTTAGTAGATGAAACATATTGGTGTTCGGGAATATGTTTGCTGAGATGAGGGAGATTTGAAGAGAAATTGATGTTTTGCAACAAAAAGGAACAAAACAGATGTATTATGAATGCGTTATACCAACTTTATGCTCATTTGGAGGAGCTACAATGTAGAGAGTAGGGCTACAAGTTGGGCAGGGTTAGGTCGGGTTGAGGCCAACCCTAGCTCAACCCTAAGTTCTAAATCCCAACCCTAACCCTAACCCAACCCGACCAACCCAGCCCTAATCCTAGCCCTAACTAAATTCCTTCAACCCTAACCCAACCTTCTTCCCATCCCTTGAAACCTCATAATTTTCTCGATTTTAGATCTTAGCTCAACTTTCACTATATATATTAATCCTATGTTTCATTAGTATTTGTTTGTTGACGTTATTTTTTTGTTCTTTTAGTACAACATTCAGAAAAACAAGTGTTAGAAATGACTATAGTTTATTATGATTTATGAGTTATGACTTACGATAGGTCTTTCTTTGGGCGGCAAACAACATAGAGGAAATGAAGAATAAAATTTTCAAAAAACAAAAAATAATGTTATTAAGATTTTAGTCTTTCTGGTTAGGATTAAGTGAAGTGATTATCTTAAAAGAAATACATGATACTATGTGGTGGGGGCTATACAAATATCATGCATCTCAACAAATCAATGCATGTTATATATTACATCTAACATATATTTATATACGACATGTACTATAGAGTCAGGTTCGGATTGGGTTGAGTTGACTAAGGGGTCAACCCTAATCCAATCTGAAATAAAGTCAAGTTCATCAATTTCAACTCTAACCCTAACCCGAACATCAATCCGACCCAACCCAACTTTTTTCGAGTTGGGTTAGGGCCAACCCCGCCCAAGTTGCAGCCTTAGTAGGGAGGAGCTCCTCTGGAAGTAGCGCTCTCCAGAAATCTGGTTACGTGAGTTCCACCTCACTGCGGTTCAACATAGGCGAAAAGCTTCCATTCAGGGGCTGAAGCGTACTGATGGTTCATGGACCTATGACAAAGAAGAGATGAAAAGTTTGTTCGTAGAGCATTTCCAACAGTTATTTTGTTCCTCAAACCTTGAGGCCTCAAATGAGTTTTTCGCATTATTCCAGCCGGTCATCACAGCGGAAGAGAACGCAGAACTTTGTCGTATGCCAAATAAAGAGGAGATTGAGACTGCATTGATGCAGATTGTTCCTTTCAAAGCCTCTGAGTCCGGTGTTATGTCTGCTATGTTTTCCCAGAAATTTTGGAATTTGGTTGAATATGACATTGTTGCTTGGATTCATGATCTTTTCAATGGGAATATGTTGGACGAGAAAATTTGTAGAACCAATGTGGTTTTGATACCTGAAACAAACCACCCGGAGAGTGTCAATGATTACCGGCTTATTAGTTTTTGTAGTGTGATCTTCAAAGTGTTTTCTAAATTATTAGCAAATAGAATTCGACCTCTTCTTCACAAGTGTATTTCCCCATGGTAAGTGGCCTTTGTGCCTGGGCAAACAAATAGTTGATAATGTGATCGTGGCACATGAATTGATCCATTACATTAAGAACAAAAAAAAGGAAGAATTGGGGTGTTTGCTTTAAAAGCTGACATGTCAAAAGCATATAATAGAGTAGAATGGGTGTTTGTATTCAAGGTTCTTGAGGCCCTAGGTTTTAATGATCAATGGATTCATCTCATTCATGTGTGTCTCTTCTACTGTTTTTTCGGTCCTGGTTAATGGTGAAAATTACTCTGAGAGCTTTGTTCCAGAGAGGGGGTTAGGGCAAGGCGATCCCTTGTCTCCGCATCTGTTCATTATATGTATGATGAACGTTCTCTCCCTTCTTTTGACCAAACTTGTTGAGGATAAGAAGCTTTCTGGTATCAAGGTGGCTCGGGGTTGTCATGCAGTTTCACATATGATGTTCGCGGATGACCTTATGATTTTCGGGAAAGCAACTTTGAAAGAACTGGAGACGGTTAGGGGGATGCTCTTCAACTGTTTGGGGGTTCCTCTGGGCAGATGGTGAATAATGTCAAGTCAGGCATTTTAATAAGTAAGAATGTCCATTATCGAATTCGGAACATGTTGATTAGGTTTCTGAAACTGAGCTGTATCGATCTGTGGCCGGGAGAAATACCTTGGTGCTCCTTTGTTCATAGGTAGGAATAAGAAGGATGCTTTCTCTTTGGTTGTTACACGGGTCCTTGAGAGACTGGGTGGTTGGAAATCAAATGCATTATCATTGGCTGGTCGATTGACATTAGTAAAGCATACTCTTTAGGCAGTGCCTACATATGTCATGTCAGTTCTCCAGATGCCTGCATCTATTTGTGCAGACAGAGATTGAGAAGATACAAAGGCGCTTTTTATGGGGCAAGGGCGAGAATGAAAGGTTCGCTGAGGTGGATCAAGAGTTGGACCTAATGCTCTTCACCGATGCTGCTGTGAAAGGGGAACTATGTAATGACGGCTTGGGTGATGTTGGACGAGAATAAGAGGTTTCTGCGAGGTGAGAGCTGGAGACCTAGAGTGCAGCCGGCCCATTCCCCAGATGTGGATGCAGCGGAGGCCTGGGCGATTTACAATGGGCTTTCACAGGTGCCACACCTCAAAACCAAGAGGATCCACGCGTTTAGCGACAGCATGAATGTTCTGCATGGGCTTACAGGCAACGCTAACGCCTGTTCGTGGACATGTCAGCCCATTCTTTGGGATATCAAGGAAATTACGAGTGGAGCCTCTCACCTGAAATTCAAATATGTTAATAGAGTTGAGAACATACTAGCACAAACCTTAGCGGGGGAATTTAGAGAATCCACTACCAGTGTTGGTTGGGATTCGGTGGTTCCTGATGTTATCTCGGATTTGGTTTACATATGAACATGTTTAAAAAGTAAAAAAAAAAAAATCAGTAGTGAATTTAAGATTGGCAATTTTCAACCCAACCAAGTGAACCCGCCTAACCCCACCCACTAATTGACAGGTTGGGTTGTATTCTTTTAGTCCTGGATCATTGTGAGTCAGTTAATCAATAAAAGAGACATTTAGTGGGTTGGGTGGGCTGAGTCATAGTTATCAACAGATAACTCATTAGTTTCTCTCTCTCTCTTTCCCTAGTAGTCTGGTTCATTATTTCATTTTCTCTACTCTCATATAAGCTTTCTTCAAAATCTTCTATGGTTCTCCCTTTTGCTCTTTAGATTTCTATGGCTGAACCCAACTCACCTATTCAAATCTAGGGTTCATGCTTGTTTTCTTCAACACAATTCAATGCAAAATATGCACACACCATTCCCTTGTTCTCTTCTATTCTTTGAAGCGTTCCCTATCCACAGTCATATCAATGAATGTCGAGCTCTGATCTCCTGCAATACTCTGATCACATAGCATCCAGTCACACATTAGATCCAGTACATGTATAATAAAATCATGAGAAGATGTTCCTAAGTCTGTGTTTGGTTGCAATGCAAATAAATTTGCACTGATGCAAAACCATGACAGTACAAATGATTTGAGTGCAAATTATGATTTATTTTTGTTTCAAATTTTAACTTTTTTTATTTGATTACAATACAAATAAAGAGAATTAAGACATGAAACAAAATAAAGTAAGATCTAAAATAAAATTAAACAATAATTTGCATTTTTTACATTTGTACTCCCATGCATTTGTACTAATGCAAATAAATTTGTATTGCAACCAAATACAACCTAATGTGTAGTTGGACCGTTGGATTCTCATTTTTTTACAGTTTGTGTATACAGAATTTTTGCTTGCAGAGAATCCTGTGATGTTTATATCTCCTCCTTTCAGTTTCAGTCGAGTGGTTATCAATACCATAACCAACAATAAACCTACAAGGCTTTGAATATAAGGAGAAGACAACGATGCCATCCCAACTCCCCAAATTCAAATATGACGATTAAAAGTTCTAGCCCATCAATTGAATTCTATTGTGGATGCACACATCGATTGATTTGGCAATGGATGATTAGTTTTTCAGTTTTTCAGTTTTTGTTTCGTTCTTGCACTCTGTCTAGTCGCATTATCATGTTTTGCTCGCTCTTTTCAAAATGACATGGATAGAAGAGCTTGGGATAGTAGACTAAAAAATTATATGGGTAGAAGTAAGGTTCAAAGTATCGATACTGACCGATATGCTGGTGGGGCGTATTGACTAGTATCAATCCTTTTTTTAGCTTTTATTTATTTTTATTTTAATTTTGATTTAGAGGGATTGATTTAAGTCGCAGCTACCCTCTGGACCAGGTCCTAACTCGATACAACCGCTATAGAGACGTATTAAAAAGGGCCCAATATGATACATATCCATCAATACGTAATAATTTATTGAATCTTGGATAGAAATAATAAATGATTGAAGCACTATTAGCATTATAACAGATAGACAAAACATGTAGCTGACCATGTAATATACATGGGTAAGGCATGGATGATGACGAATTTGACCTTGGACTCCTAGACCTCATAAATAGATGGGGTCACTGATTTTACTGTCGGCAAATGCTGGGGTCACGGGCCTGGCAGTGGAGTCAAGCAGAGAGCACCTCGACGTATCCCCCCTCCTATACTCTAATTTTTTTTAATGTTTTGTAATATAAGGTCTATGATGGACAAGGCGCGCGTAATGGTAGCAAACTTCTTTGCTTTACGGCTATTTCTATCTGAACTCTCTGTGCATGGAATTTGATTACGTGTGACTGTACATGTCAGCACAATTTCTCATGAAGAGAAAATGTCGACGTCTTACCAGATGTTCTTTGGGCCCTGAAAACCAGGTGGATTTCATTCATATGGGCTCATAAGGTCCACCTAAACCATATTAATATTGACTTTTTCATGAAAATATGTATAACGTTTTTAAAATTTTAAAGTTGGTATATTTGTTATGGACGTATGGACCTTTTATGGGTTGTTATTATTAGAGAAAAAGCCAAAAGTAATAAAACCAATGGGCTGCTTTGGGCCCAGACTCCAGATGAGACATCCCATCACCAAATTGGCAGCTTCTTAATTATGATTTATGAAGAGGGTCACAAAGTTTACATTTGGAATTCGGAAACAAGATTGGTTGATTGTCCTTATCGCCTATATAATCAATGAACCATTTCGCTGCGTCGTTGTTAATCCTGAATTGTGCGGTCAGCCCCCTTATGGTTATACGAATTAGGGCCCGTTTGGTGTACGGGAATAGAGATTTAGAATTGTGGATCATTTTGATTTCAATTATTTAGTTGGATGAAATTGGTATTTTGGCAGAATGGTATTCTCTTATTTGAGGAAATGATTATTATCTCCTTTTTTCTTGAGAATAAATATTTCTGTCTAAATCAAACAGATTATGAAAATAGACCATTCGGTCCATTTCCAATTCTGAGGGTTTTTCATTCCGATTCCAACTGACATTTTGCAAGAGAGCATGGGCTTATTCTTTATTCCTTAACAAACCATTTGCTCTAAGTTTCATTTTTGTCATAAAACCTTGATAAAGATTAGGTTGTTCGCTTAATGCCCCGTCAGTTTGCTTTTAGAGATTTGGCCTTTTAGTTTCTTTTCTTTTGAAATAAAATTATATATACAACAGGGATTTGAATATTGGAAAATATTTTCATTTTTAATATTTTTCCTGTGAACAAATGGAGCCTAACAGGCGACGTTCTACGATTGATAATTCCTCTTCCATCCACTCCATGCAACTTCAACACAAAAATGAAAAACGACTTCCCTCTCTCCGGGGATCTGATCTCAAGTGAACCAACCCAAAGCTAGAAAAAAGAAACAGAGTTAGATGAGATCTTTCATTTTCTTTAAGCCCCTTCGCTCTAGCAAAGAATGGGTTTAGAATCACATCATTTTGATTTTATATGGAATATAAACCCACATCGTCCTTGTTACTTCATTACTTGAATAGATTTATGACTAGTAGTCAAAACCGAAGATGGATTTATTTCTGAGAGAGCCTCAACTTTTGTTTGGTGTGTCGGTGTTTCATTAATAAGGGGTCGCGGCATATGTCAAATAGTGTGAGAAATGATTGCCACTTGCTAGGTGTATGGTTCAGCAGTCCACCTCAATCCTCACTCCTCACCCTCTGTAATCATATATTTATTGGGGACATCTACTTATTGATCATTCACACTACACGGTTCCCTACCTAATTGGATATAAAGTTTTCATCCTTACCCAAATAGAGCCAATGAGATTTCATCAAAATTCACAAGGGTGGTTTTAATTGGATAAACACTCAATCTCAATGTAAGAGTGGATGAATATGACAATAAAAGATTACATTTTTATAGTTTCCCGAATCCAAATTCTCACAAATCGTCAAACTTAAGAGGTTCAGACTGCTAAATTACTGATGCATACTTGTGAGGCAAAGAGACGGAAAATAGGATACTAAAACATCAACACAAGCACAAGATAAGCATAAGGAGCATATGTGGAGTGTGGAGAATCAAGAAGGCGGCCTTCCTAAACAGTATGATCTGGTTAGTATCCAGTAGTCAAAATATGATTCTTTTTCAGAATGAGTTCTGAGTCCACAAAAGAATTAATTTCAACAATTTTCATAAATTCAAACCTAAAAGAGATTCTTAATTTTAATTTGTCACAAATCTTCTCATCAATCTAATCAATTTGTTTGACCACATATCATAATCCACTACAATATATATATATATAACATGTGGTGGCATGGTTTTTGAACCATTGCTAACCTGGGCGGTTGGACTGTTGATATAATAACCAAAAGCTGATCTGGTCAAGAATCTGCTGACTCAGGCTGGTTACTTTTTATTTTTCTTAAAATTACAAGGATTTGTCTGTTCAGACCGGACTGTTGAATCAGTGGCCAAGACAGTTCTAATTCTTGGTCGGTTTTTAAAACAGCGTGTGGTGGTAATAAATAAAATATGCAGCAAAAAAGGTATTTATATATCCTATCCTACATAAATAAATAAAATAATATGCAGCAAAAAGGATCCTACATAAATAAATAAAATAATATGCAGCAAAAAAGAATATTGTTTTATTATAATTTTGCACCCACAATGACTATCCCCACTTCAAGAATACCATTTTTAATTAAACTTTTGTTCAGGAGCTGGGAATTGCCGACTTGGGTTGGGACCACAGGTGTGGGATGTGGTCCATTTGGACTCACCCTGACCCAGTTTTGTTTCAACTCAGCGTGGGTCGTTGTTGGTTTTCTTCTTCTTTTCCTTCACGAAGTCTTCTTGTCATTATTCTCTCTACAGCACACAGAAAAGCACCGTCTGTCTCTCCAAAGACAAACAAAACAATCACGAAAACGAGACTGGGTTTGAGGCTTTGTAAAGGAAAAGCAAAAAAAAAAAAAAATCTGGGTGGGGTGTCTGCCCAGGTCGTGGGTTGATGAACAGTTCAACCAGTCGTTTCATCTGGCAAAATTATTGATCAGTTTACTGCTGGTCCAACCATGTGGATCAACGACAGCGTCGAAAGTTTAGAAAATGAGAATATTGTTGCCATTAATCTCTTCTTGTGCACTGTGCATTGCTCTTAAAGACAAAATTCAGAGGCCTCTCTCCAAAGACAAAATTATTGATCAATCTACACTCTACCCTATTAAAATTATTGATCAATCTAGTCCCAACAAGCCACTTACAGCTAGCTGCATATCGAGACACTCATTCAACTTTCAAAATTTTTTAACAAAACAAGAGGCGTGGCCATATCATCTACCATTAAAAACTGGAATTACATATTTCTCTAGACGAGAAAAAGAAATTTTGTCGGGATAGATAGACTGATGTTAACTGATTTTGTATGTGGCACGTCCATGCAAAATACAGGTGTTACAGCAACAGGTCCCATCTCTCTATGCCCAATCTTTCATCAATTCAAGTAGAGGTGACCCATCAAATGGATGATGAGGAGGAGCAGGAAACATGGACGTACAAGAAAAGAGAAAAATCAAATCAAATCAAATGTACAAAAAAATATCAAGCTAAGGAGAGAGTATGGTTAGTAATACAAGTGTGGCTAGAAAGAAAAAAGAGAGTGCGTTTATGTCAGCTTGTGTCACCAACTGACCACATTTCTTTTCTTGGGAGAATGACAGTTCAGCCCATCCTTCTTTCCGTTATTAATTTGTTTAGTACTGTTCATTTATTCTTTCAATCAGTAAGCACGCAAGAAATTAACTAGAAAGTCATTAGATAATAGATATTCTCTTTCTCTCTCTACTGCCTTACCAACTCCCTATTCCCTACTACTGATCAACTCATCCTTCTTTCCGTTCCCAAAAGCAAACCACCCTGCCCCACAAAAGAAAATTCATTGAAGCTTGGGGGAATGAAAATGACATCCATACCGTTTTTCTTCTGTCTTCCACACTTTCTCAAACCACAAGAATGACAACCACCGAATTACTTCAAAAGAATAATACCAATGAAAAAATTACTTCAAGCAGAGAAATATATATAGATAAATTAATATATATATATATATATATATATATATATATATATATATATATATATATAGTTATCTGATATTTGACGACTACCACAACTCTCCCTGTTATTGTGTTTTACAAACAATAAAATAAATGAATTTATATACTTAATTAATACTTTCTATACCAGAGGCAGACCCGAAAAAAGATTAGAAAAATAAAACAAATCGAGAAGATTGATGGATCATACGATTCCAATGCCACTGAAGCTGGGATCCGAGGAACAGGAGGAGGTAGAGATGGTGATCATCCCATTGCAATCAGATACACTATCTTGCAAGCTCATGAGCAGCTGAGAAGTGCTGAAACTCATGGAAGGTCTTGCTCTTGGAACAAGGGGCACTTCAGCCTCACCGGCAAACATCTGAACCACACCTCTCATTGTAGGCCTGGCCAATGGGTCAGGGTGTGAGCAAGCCAGCCCGACCATGAGCACCCTCACCATCTCTCCCTCGTCGAACTCACCTCCCAGCCTCATGTCAGCTGCCCCGAGTAATCTCCCTTCCCTGTGCAAATTCCAGACCCATTCCACCAAATTACCACTCACCCCAACTTTTCCAACCCCAATCGTCTCTTTCTCAATGGGTCTCCTCCCACTGGCCACCTCCAGTACTACAGCTCCAAAGCTGAACACATCAGTCTTCTCTGTAGCTCTTCCTGTGAGGAGATACTCAGGAGCCAAGTACCCCATCGTCCCAGCCGTTACCGTCGCCTCCGGGGACTTGTCGTGCTCGACCTGCCTCGCCAAACCGAAATCCCCCAGTCGGGCATTGAAGTCTTCGTCGAGCATTATATTGCTAGTCTTGACATCCCTGTGAATTACCTGATTCTCACATTCTTGATGCAAGTAGGCCAGAGCAGAGGCCACACCCATTAAAATTTTTCTCCGGTGGTGCCAAGAAAGAGGAGACCTCCCTTCAAATAAAGCCTTGTCGAGGCTTCCATTAGGCATAAAATCGTAGACTAGTAGGATTTCTCCCTTCTCGTGGCACCACCCTTGGAGCCGGACCAGGTTTCGATGTCGTAGCGTCCCAATTATTGAAAGCTCCGACAAGAATTCAGTCTTGCCCTCATCTCCTCCATGACTACATTTCTTCACAGCGATGAAGTCTCCCGTGTCGGGAAGTATGCCCTTGAATACGGTCCCGAATGCACCATGGCCTATAATTCTGGCAGATTCGAAGTTTTTTGTGGCCAACCTCAGCTCTCTGTAACTGAACTCCTTTGGGTTTTTGATGATATCGGGAGCAAGAGACTGTGATCTTTTGAGTGATTTGAACCTATTGGAGAACACCCAAATGACAACACCGGCAAAAATGGCCAGAAAAAAAGCTCCAGCTGTTACCACCCCCGCCACCGCG
Source organism: Nelumbo nucifera (assembly GCF_000365185.1). Next base: position 4,778,885 of record NW_010729111.1, on the reverse strand, counting down.
CCGGGTCTTTGCTTACAGAGCTGGTTATGGCAGGATGACTTGTTGGAGTCGGAAGTAGAGATGGTAGGAGCTGAGGAAGGAGTTGCCGAATTTGATGCGTTAGCCGTTACAGAGGATGGGAACGAGGAGACAGAAGATGAAGCTCCGCCAAATGAAGAACTAAAACTCCACTGTTCAATGCTGTGAATCTCTGTACTCCCCTGAGTCGAACCAGAGAAACCCACGTACATGAAATCGTTGACGAACCGTTCCAGGTCGAGATTAAATGACAGAAGCGGATCGGTTGGCCGGAGATTCGAGTACGAAACAGAGATATTAAACGACCGAGTCGGGCCATCATAATCGATCCAAGCATTCACGAGATCCCCGCTTTTTAGCTCCACATTAACTGCACCTAAATCACCCACCTGAGTAGAAAGCAAGCTGTTCAGATCCAAACCCACATGGTTCCCATTAATGTCCCTGAATTCTACGTCCATTAATGTGTCGAATTCAACCGCAACGAATCCAGACACCGCATTTCTTCCAATCAGGCCAAGGAACCCACCAGCGTCGCCGACCGTCTCGTCATCCGGCGAGATTAGAAAAGCGAGTCCTCCACCGATGGAAGATGGGTTGAGATTAGTGACCGAGAAGGAGAAAAAAGTCGAAAAAGAAGCCGGAGGAGTCTCAGGCTGGCGGAACCTGACGGGCTTACTGTACAAAATCCTCCCAGCGCCGGAATTAGGGACGAACAAATCACGAGTGAGACGCAAGCTGCCATTACTCAAATGAGCATCTCCGAGAAGCTTCAGACTGTTCAGAGTTAAAGTTCCTAGATCAAATTGCGTTGATTGAGAATCAACTACGTCGCCGGAAAAACAAAGAGAGAGAAGCAAGTAAAGGCAGATGCCGGAGGGAATCTCGTCCGAAAACAACATTGCTAATCTATCCGACGATCCATTACTGCAAAAGAAAGATATTCTTGTCTTAAAGCTATATAGAAGAATCGATCACGGGCGACTAGTTGACACTTGGACAGTAATGTCTTCTAATAATTTATTACTGCTATTGTCTTTCTTTGCCTAGAACACAAGATGACGACTAGGGGAATTGGAAGGCGAGGATCCAAAGGAATTCGACTAGACGGGGACGGGCATCGTATCGTATCTGGCGACACGTACTCATCTCTAACGGTTAGATATTGGGTGAAAAAGGAATCCTCTCTCTGACTTGACTTCTGGTCTGGGAGAGGCGGACGCAGATCGCAGGCTGCAGACAGTAGAGTTATTCTTAATTTTAGCGTAGTGCTATTCATACGGACCTACGGTAACATCTATCAACGTACAGATGGAATCATGGAATTACTATCATTTATCAACCACCTGGCTCCACACAGTGTTGCTTCGGCTACGGGCTACGGTGAGTGATGACAGTGCCCGTGTTGATTGCTCCCGTCAGCAAAAGTTTGACTATGGTTAATAGTCCGTTACCCCGTTACTATGGTTGGGTTGGCTGGTGCTTTTACGATGAAGTGCAATACGTCATACGAATTGGGATTTGCTCCTCAGTAATGGCTCCTGACACCGACCTCACGACCACACCCACCGTGTATTGAGAATATCTTCCATCATTAATAATAAACAAGTATCGGAGATCCAGTGTGCGGTTGGGATATACCGTGAGGTTGGTGTAAGGGTGAGCATTATTCAGTTAAAACTTAATTATCGAACCAAAAATTTTGGTTTTGATTTTTTTTATTTAATTTTTCGATTTTTGGGTAATTTGGTTTTTAGCTATTTTGGTTTTTAGATTTAGAAATTTGGTTAATCGAATAAATCAAGTTAACTAAAATTCATTATATAATATATAATATACTATATATTTATATATTAATATATTATATATAATGTATTATAATGAAATTAAATTTCATAATATATATTATAATAATATATTATAGGTTATATATTAATTAAATTCGATTTTTAACTGAAATAATTAAAAACCGAATCGAAAATTTTGGTCTTATTATAATTCAATTTCGATTCAGTTTTCATTTTTTATTTTGGTTTTAAAAAATTTGATTTATTCAATTCGATTTTTAACCAAATAAACCAAATGTTTACCCCTACACAGCAGATTGCAGTCATGTATTGAGAATTTTTCCATGAATGACAATATACAAGTATGGAGGTATTCTTATCCAGTCGTGTATTGTGAGGAATAAATCCATATTACAGGTGAGATTGGATATATGGATTTGCTCCAAATAGAGCATATCTCACACCAATCTCACAGCATTTGCAACCCCAACATTGGCGAGCCGGCCAATGGCCAGAGCCAGACCACCTTGTCGATTCAATTTGCATTTGTTTCCAAGTAAGCATTAAAAATCAGCACGTTTTAGATAACGTAGATTAAACTCTTTCAAGGAAAAAAACAAAAAACAAAAAAAAAACAAAAACAAAACAAAACAAAACAAAAGGGGGTGGTTGGGGTCTCCGCTCATCTTTGAGTTGAGCAGCATCATGTGCTTTGCTGCCTTCGTGTGTGTCTAATTCCTTCAGAGTTTGGTCCATTCGGACCCAGCTCTGTTAGCAATCCCTACGACTCTGTTTCTCACTCCGTGAGTAAGAATAGAATGGCTTTAAACCAAAGCCAATGCATCGTGATGAAGGTAGATAGATAGACATATAACCAGTTATTAGAGAAACAATAGCTCCAACCCAACTATCTAATTTTATATATGAAAGCATAAACTACCAATAATAACCAAAAATCTTCTTCATGCCCTAAAATGTATCTGTGACGGAATGTGCTAGATGTCCTTAGAAAACACAACATAGGTGTGTGCTAGATGTCCTTAAAAAAACACATGGGAGTTAAGTTAAGAAAGTTGGTCAATGGGATTTTAATTCTCATTGATCAAGAAATTCATTCTTTTTTCGGATTTATGTGGGGAAGGGGAAGTTTATTTTCTTGGGTATCACTTACTTGGATAAATAATACCTATCTCCTAGGTGGGTAAATAACTTTTCCGCTAGGGGGGGGGGGGAGAGTTGCCAACACTTGAACGGGACAAAAATGCCCCTTTTAATATTGGAGTTTTATGGCTAAAATGGTCATTACCTTATTTACATGGGAAATGAAAGAATATGGGTAAATGCACTTACCCGGATAAGTCTTTCCTAAGAAACATGCATTTACTCAGGTAAATAACTTATCAAAAAGCGAACGAAGCCTAAGAGTATTATTAAGGGCCTGTTCGTTTTTTGGATTTTGAGAGAGGGGATAGTTGGTCAATGGGATTTTGGTTCCCATTGACCAAGATACCCATGTTTTTTTTTTCAGATTTAGGTGGGGGGCCAGAGAAAATTTATTTTCCTCGGGTAAGTGATACCCACCTCTTAGGTGGATAAATAATTTTCTCACCTAGGGGTAACGTTGTCAGCAGCCTAAAACAAATTGCACAAAACGTAGTTGTGGAGAGGTGGCATAAAATTTAAGGGTGGATGATGAATCTATGCCTTTGTTTTTGTCAAAATTTTTGAATGTTCCATGAGGTTACTTTAAATTTGTCATGAAAAGGCAATGATCCATTTAAAGGTTCTCTGCAAAATACATTAAAATAAAACAAAAGACAAATAGAGAAGATGAGAAATCCCTGTCTTCTTCAACTAAATGGCCTTTCATTACTGAAGGCAAGCTATTAAAGGAGAGAAAAGAAAACCCGATGCAAATACATCCTTAGTTGAATCTCCTCTATTATGCTCTTTAGAGGGAGGACTGTGGCAGTGGTAAGATTATGTCCAGTATTAGCTGCTCTATCTCGTTCTAAGGTAATTAATACAACTATACAAGAAATACCATGAATTTAAAGCATTGGGTTAGCTGATGTGTGATGAATCTGTAACTTAATTTCCTTTATAACTTTGATGAGTATAAGCGGGAACTTGTAACCTTCCACCCGACCCTTCTTCTTTCCCAAGATCCCACCTTGGGCTGATATGGTCTTGGGCTCTATGGTTGGAACGACAATACACTTCGAGAACTCGTTCGAGATATTTGTCGAGAGTGAGAGTCGAGAGGCGAGAAGGGGGGATGATAGTAATTGGATAGCCAACCATAATAATGGTGATAAGCTTCAAGACAAGTTCTTCATGAACAGGCACTCTTTTTACCTTTAAATAAATCAGGATTTGCATGCTTCTCACAGAGCAGCACCTTGCACCGACCTCACAGCCTCATCTCACCGTGTATAAGAAACACCTCTCCATGAATAACAGCACAAAGAATCGGATGTGTTACTGATGTGCGACTGAACGCATTATAAGGTTGGTGTGAGAGCAGATCCGGACTCCCTTTAGATAGATTTTAGACTCCTATTAACATGGACAGTTGGACACCACCACGGAACAATTCAAGATCATCATGGTCCACGTCCATTGCTGGTCAAACTGAACTAATTACATGGAGATATACTTGTTGGTCGGTTTCAAGCACACATAAGAGAACTTTCCTTGGAAATATATTAACCAAGTCGATTTATAGCTACTCATAATGGTTCACTGCTAAAAGCTAGGATGTGATTTGAGCAAAGATGTTGATATTGGAGCCAAAGTATTGATACGTATCGGCTTGTATCTGCTGATACGCATTGCTTCGGGACCTGTCAGGTATGTCCTTATAGTGGGTTATCGGGGGGTCTGACCGGTTCAGGGGATGGAAGAGCTTAAATTGGTCCCCTTTAATTGGTTTCAGAAAAAAAAATTAAAAAAAAATAGTATCGATTTACCCGATATGCTTACACTGATATATCAAATGTATCGATATTTTAAACCTTAATTGGAACAGTTGAAGAAAGGTAGAGGTCAAAAAAAAACTAAGGCAAGTCGTCTTTGGTGGAAAACCCCCTATGGTTTTCCCTTTTCCCCTCGTCTACATTTTTTTCCACCTGACATGTCAACTTAGTTGGAAAAGCCATGTTATGTAGAGCACTGAATCAGTTAATGAACTGATGAAAGAAGTAGATTTTACCCTCTTCCTTTGGAAATCACATCTACGCCCCCCCAAGTGCCCTACAAGTAGACCTGTTCATGGGCCGGGCTGGGCTCGGGTCAGACTTTCACTTGTCATTAAGGGAAATATGTTAGGCCCGAGCCCGAGCCTGGCCTGAGCCCGGCCTTGATAAAAAGCCCGAAGCCCGACCTAATAAAAAAAAATAATTTTCCCTATTCAAATTAGAATTAAAAATTCAGATAGTTTTTTTTCCTATTTAAATGAACAATGRGCCTACAAGATGGTTTTTTTCCCCTTTCTTTTATATTTTAAAACACAGTTTTACATTCTTAAATAAAAAAATTTATTCAAATGGACATAATGACATTACTCACTTTAAGTCTAATATTAGGTCGGGCCGGACTCGGGCCGGACTATTTTGACAAAACCCGAGTCCAACTCGAATTTATTGCAGGCCAGGCTTTTTGGCCGAATTTAAACCCGCGGGTCTATAATCACGTTCAAGCCCGTCCGGAGGCACGGGCCGAACTACAAAACATCCTAACCATGTATTTGGGAGCATCTCCCTATGACAAGTATGGAAGACGATTGGGATGTGCTGTGGAACATTTGTGGATTGTGCGGCGTAGATGTGAATTCCTTTCTTTATTAGTAGGAGCAGTGTTGAAATACAGGGTAGGTATCCGTATTTTAGCCGAATTGTTATGTATAGCGATAGTGTAGTTTTCCTTAGACTTGAAATCTGCTGCATTCGTACGCTTGCATCCGATGTCGGACAAATATTGTTAATCAAACCACATTAGCTACCACAGTATCATAGCAATGCTATGAAACAATAAAATGGAAGCCCATCATTTATTGTAACAGCCCCACCTTGAATTAGAAAAATAAAAAGTGACATCTTGGTGAGCCAGTGCAATATATCTACGGCTTGATTTTCCATTTTACCTTTGCGCTATGACACTGAATCTGATTAACTGCCAATAAAACACGTTCAAACCCTCTACCAATATAATTCCACAGCGCACATCTTAATATATGGTGGGTCCCAGTTTTATACTGAGATATACGGTATTAGATCAAATTGGTAGAGGGTTAAAACATATTTTGTTCGTAAAATATCTAACTCTACGACACTATTATTGCAGCGGAAATTAACTCTACTTAATGTACGACAACCGGGTGGAATATAATACCTAACCTATCAAACTGGTATAATCCAAGTCAATCCATGACATTCATTTCTATTTACATGAATTTATGATTGGTAAAAGCATTTCATGTGTGATACCTTTCCGGTATCATAAAAAACCACATCACCCATATGATATTCATGTTTTCTGACAAGCATGAATGGCGTGTGTTGGCATATATGGAGTCGAGGGTAATAATATAATTTTTAGTGTTTGAGGCCCACTGGTCCAACCTGTTGAAATAAAGACTACGTCAGAAGCTCCGGGAGTTATCCCAGGGGCGAAGGCTCCGACGGTCAAGTTAGCCAAGGGTTGTAGGGGGTTGAACCAAGCAAGTGAGGAAGCTTAGAACTTAAGTCTTTGTGTATTTACCTCAATGTGGGAGCCCCTTTTATAGTTGGAGCTCCCTTAGAAGAACAACAGTTGAGAGTTGTTGATAGTAGTTGATCATGGACGGCCAAGAAGCATTCGGCCGACGCTACGTGTCAAAATCTGCAAGTCGACCAGATATTCTTATATCACTTGCCCCCCACTCTCAAGGTTGTAGTAGTCGAGGTCAGTTGGTGAGTTGCATGGATGCCTTGGCATCGGCCAAAGAGAGTATGGTGGATTCATGTGGAGGCATAGGCCTCGGCTGCGGAGTTGTTCTCAACGGCTATCCCTGTCTCTTGGCATCGCTTCGTCTCCCAAGGTTGGTGCCACGTGAAGCCCGTTGGTTCGGGCTGTCAGGTCGGCTGGTATGCGGTCGTTCATTCAATTTAATTTGGGTCATACATTTTCCTTTAAATAAGGAGGCTGGTTGAGCGAGCCTTCACCATTTGCTCGAAATCTTTAGTCTTAGAGCTATTGAGGACACCTCAGCTTTCCACAACCAGTTCTTTAAACTCCCTTTTCACGAACAACTTTAGGTAAAGAACTTTTGTCATCGACATGTCGGTCTCGAATTCTGGTCTTGAAGCTTACAACCTTGCCAACTAGAGTACTTCTAGCAACACTACTAGTGGCGATAGGAGCGATAGTAGTGATGTCGAGAGATCCTCTCGGACGCCCAACGTCTAGGTGTTAAGGGAGGGGGTCATGTCTCATGGGGCCTAGCGCGACCAGCAGAGTGTGGACTCTACCAATGAGAGTACTGGTTTCACGTGGTCGAGGGCCGACGCCACAAGAAATATGCTTGCGCTTCCTGAAGTGCTAGATGTGGAGGAGGTTGAGGAACCTACGACCGAGGAGCGGGCCAAGGCTGGGGCAGGTCATGGCTTGCTCCTAAAGGGGAGGCGTGTGTCCACGAGCATTACCTTCACTTTGGATTGTGGTTTCCCCTGCACTCCCGTCCTAGGATTTTGAACAATTACAATCTCACCCTTAGCCAACTCGCTCCCAATGTCGTTAGGACGATAGTGGTTGTGTTGGTGATGGCCCATCTCCGAGATGTGTATGTGACTCTGAACATATTTTGAAGTTTGTTTGCATTGAGGAAGCATCCCAACAGGAAAGGCTTGTGGTATTTCCAAGGCTAACGGGAAAAGGTGGTGGACAACCCGTCATCTATACAAAATTGGAAAAAGAAATTCTTCTTTGTTATCTACCCTTAACGCTGGTCCTTTCGGTTTGGTTGGAGGGTCCCAGATACGCTGGCCGAGAGGATCACACCACGCAACAACAATGAGGAGAAGGTCGTGATGAATCGGCTTCAGTTGGCAAGACGATTCATGTCGGACCCTTGGTGAAGGATAGGCTTTGGTGATGGCCGGCCTTAATCCTACCCCCTTGGTATGGACACTCCCGTCGTCTGCTAGTTGCGACTTTACTTCAATTTCGTTGCCACTTTCCTAACTTTTTGTTTCTCTTGTTGGTAGAAATGGATGATAATAGAAAGAGAAAGTTGTTGGAAACCGTAGCATCCAAAAGAGCCATCCAAAAAGGAGCTGCCGAGAACATGCCTCGACGTCAGCAGGTCGAGGAGACCGCCTAACAATGGATTGAGGTTGAGGTGGCCCGTAAGAAAACAATGGCATAGAAGCACCTTGCAAAAGTATCCCAAGACCCTTAGGCAAAGAAACTTCAGCTTCGTGAGCAGCGCCGGCCCGAGGGGGCCTCGGGCGAGTCTCACCTGGGGGCGCCTCGATCCTTCAATCCCTAGGAGGACGAGCCACTCATCAATCGTCGCATCTTTCGACCGCAGTGGAGCGTGTGAGAGGGGGACTCCTTGTCGTTGTATGGCGTCAGCCGGTAACTAGCGGTCGACATGCTCCTTTCCGGTCACCACCAATCCTAGACACAACACACTGTGGATTCGGTCCAAGACACGCTTTTGGATAAGGCCGCTGAAATATGCGCGTACTTTTCAAGTTCATTATGTCGCCAAGGTCTTCTTGGCAAAATGTAACTAATGAGTTTTCCTTTTTCTATGCAGATGGTCTCTTGCTCGGTCGGCCTCTACGACAAGGTGGAGGTGCTGATTCAACAGCTTTGACAGGCATAGGAGGAGTAGGGATGGATTCGAGTTTAGCCGAGCCGAATACTTGGCTCTTCGAGCTCAGCTCACTAAAATTGTATTAGGCTTGAGCTCAAGCTCAATTCGAGCTAGAGACTTGAGCCTGCTCGAGCTCGACTGCAAACCAATTTCTTTTCTAAAAAATAAAAAGTATACATATAAAAATACTTTTTTATTTTACATACAAAAAATTAATAATTATAAAAATAATTTATTATTATACATATAAAAATAAAAAAATATACATATAAATAATGTTTTTTACTTTACATACAAAAAATAAGAATTATAAAAATTATTTACCATTATAAATAAAAAATAAATTAATATATATATAATATTATATAATAAAAATTATTTATTATACATATTTATATATTTACATGTATATATATATATATATATGTATATATATATATGTATATGTGTGTGTATGTATGTATGTATGTATGTATGTAATAAAAATTATATATTTATTATACTAGCCTCGCAAGCCTCACGAGTCGAGCTTCACTAAGCTCATGCTTGGCTCAAAACTTGGTTTAAACTGATCTAACCCGAGCTTTTCACGTGTCGTGCTCGAATAGCTCATGAAAAGCTCATCTCGTGGCCACCCCTAAGGAGGAGATTGAGTGCCTAAGGCAACAGACGATCGAGATGTAGTCCGGTCGGGAGGTAGCCAAGGGTTGAGTCTGCGACGAGTACGAACGTCGCAAAAAGGTCGAGGCCGAGATGGCCACCAAAAGGGAGTTCGTGAACGAGCTAAAGTCTTCCTTGGCATCGACGGAGCAATAAACCACAAAGACGGTCAAAAAGTACAAGGCCTCGGACGAGCATGAGGCAGACCTGACTTCCTTTGCCTCGCAAGCTTACTTAGAGGGCTTCAAGGATTGCAAGGCCCAAGTGTTGAAGATTATTTCTTCCTTTTTTTTGTAAGGGGTTGATTCCTCCCCCATAAGAGGCCTTTCTTTTTTTTTGTAAAGAAACTTGAATAAATGGAACTTGAGTTTTTTGTCAAAAGATGCTCTTCTTATTTTCTTCTCTTTCTTCTTTTGTGCAAGGGGTAATGCCTCCCCCTGAATAGGCATTTTTGTAAAGAAACTCGCAATTTTTTAACAGTTGCAAAAGTGATCTATACTTATTCTTTCATAAAGACGTCCCATCTTAGATACTCTTAGGTCGAGGCTGATATAACAAGTCACTCGATAACAGTTGACGAGGTCTCAGAACTTTTTACCTTAGCGAAATTGGAAGGTGATTGGCTTAGTGGAAAGGTGTTGTTTACTTAGTGTGTCTTCCGTAGTGTTTTCATTAAGTGATTGGCCAACATCGGCACTTTGGCCTTCACAAAGATTCACTTCTTTAAGGGTCTTTGAGGCCGAGGTCAGGGTTATGGGTCACTTATCAATAGTTGTCGAGGTCCCAGAAGCTCTTGCCTTGGTCAAAGAAGGACAAAAGGCAACTCGGCGTATGACTTGCAAGGTGTCATATGCCTTGGGCCGACGTTTGGTCTGAGCGTATAACCTTACGGAATGTCGTATGTTGCGGTCGGTCGGCCGAGGGGCCGACATCTAGTCCGAGTGTATAACCTTAAGAAAGGTAGTATGCTGTGGTCAATCGGCCGATGGGTCCTAACGGCTGGAGGGGCCAACGTTTACACAAAGAAAGATTCGAAGTGAGAGGAACTTGCTCTTTTAATTTACAATTTTCCATTAAGGTATTTACACTGTATTGATAGCACATCAGGAGATTTATAGAGTTATAGATACGAGGCACTGGTCTTTCACCCATATATTCTAGTCGAAAGGTGTCAGGCCCTACTACTTGCTTGATTCTGAGGGCCCTTCTCTGTTTGGAACAAGCTTTCCAATGCCAGGCTCGAGAACCATGACCTTTCTGAGGACGAGGTCACCTTCTTTGAAGTGATGCTCTCTAACTTGAGAGTTATAATATTGCAACTCTTTCCTAGTAGGCCACGACCCTAATTTCACCTTGCTCTTGGGCACCTTCCAACAGCTCAAGGTTGATCCTTAATTCTTCATTGTTCTCAACTTCCTAGTATGCCTCGATTCGAAGTGTTGGCTGGCCAATCTCTGCTAGGATGGTATCCTCTACCCCATATGTCAAGTTGAAGGGAGTTTCACCCGTGGCAGTCCGATGAAGGATATTGGAGGTGGATGCCTAGTGTATGCCTTTTGAGACGAGGCAGATGCTCCCCCCGAGGCCGAGCCCCCAACTATGACTTTAACGACTTTGACCAGGGGCGATGGGTGTGGGACCCGACCAGTGACTGTTGTGAGGATGACACTGGGGCGTTGCCCTCAACATAATCTTTTAAGTGTCTGCGGCGAATGAGGGACTCGATCTCGTTCTTGACTTCGTAACAGTCATCGATGTCGTAGTCGGTGCCGCAATGGTACTTGCAGTACTTCTTGGGGTCCCCCCTTCTCGGGTTCCTTTTCAACTTGGCTACCCACTTCATTAATTCCTCCTTCCCTACTTGCATTAGTAAATGCATTCGGGAGGAGTTTAGTGGCATGTACTTGTTTAAGGAACGAGCCAACGACCTCTTCTCACCACCCTTGTAGGTGGAATTGTCATCGTGGCCATCCCTTTCCTTCCTCTTCTTGTCATTGGGCCTTGCTTCTGGATCATGGAGGTGTTTGTTAGCTTCGGCCTCCTTGACAGTAATCTACTTTTGGACCTTCTTCAAGAACTCGGCTTTAGTCTTGGACGAAGTTTTGGAAATGGACCAGATGAGGGGTCAAGGCCAAAGGTTGCTGATGGTTGTGTGCATGGAGACTAAGGGGTCGAGGTACTTGACCTCAAGTTCTTCCTGGTTGAAACTCTTCATATACTCCTAAAGGCTTTCCCCGTGCTTCTACTTGATGGACATAAGAGAGATGAAAATTTTCTAACGCCGTCAACTACTCACAAAGTGACCTAGGAAGAGGTCCGCGAATTGGTCCCAAGAGCCGATGGAGTGTGGAGGCAGTGTCAAGAACCATCAGCGTGCTGCTCCCTTGAATCTAACCTGAAAGGTTCGGCACATGAGGGCCCAAAAGCTTTCCATGTGGTCCTCGGGATTTGTACACTCATCAATGGTCTCTAGCATCGGGACCTTGAAATTCGGCGAGAGGGGCTCGAAGACGATGGAATCCATGAAGGCCTCCATCTGGTTTAATGAGGCATGAAAATTGGCGAAGGCATCACCTCGGCCCTGTTTTACCTGTCGTAGCTAATCATGAATGGCGCAAATCTGCGCCTAAATATCTCTGAGGCATTGGTCGATGTATGGCATCGTTGCTTCACTCTGGTCCTGATTCTCTATCACGCGGGATGGGCCGACCTTATTCTCGGAGTGCTTGGATGCCGGCATATCCTAAACCTTGTGGGCGTGGTGATCGTTGAGGAGGTCACAAGGCCGAAAACTAGAAGGGGAGAGGCGAGGCGCCAGCCTCCTGCCCCTGGAGGGGGACTGTGTTGACGGTTGTGATTCCTGAGCTCGACGTAGAACCCCACAAGGTTGCCCTCGGCTAGGGAGCCGAGGGGTCTTACAACGGGGCTTGCTAGCCATCGGCTACTGCTGTCAGGTTCCGAGGGGTCAGCCTCCTTCGGGTCGCCCAAGCGTTAGCTTAGCGGGGTATGGGTGGATTGCCCATCGTGTTGTCTGTGGCCTCCAATGGGGTGGCCACCTTGTGGGTGGCCTCCTACTAGATGCCCTATATAGGGGTGTCAATGGTATTCGAAAACCCGATTTCAAATTTGATATTTTATATAATTGAATTGAATTTGAATAATTCAAATATCTAATTGGTCGAATTCAAATATTCTATTCATACCAAATAGTTAATCAGATTCGAATTCGGATATGACCTTAATCGATTCGATAAATATCCGAATTTGACCAATTAGTTAATTCTTTTATATAATATAAAATATTTCATATAATTTCTATATAATAATTAAGTTATATAAATAATTTATATATTTATATACTTCATATCAATAAAATATTTATTTTATATATTTATTAATTATCTAAAATAATTAATTAATCAAATTCAAATTGAATCGAATATTGGAATGCTTAATCGGATTTGAATTTGGATATTAATTTTTAATACCCGTCGGATATCGGATTTTCTAATCAGATTCAAATTCGGATATTGCCTGATCCGAACCGAATTCGATCCATTTTCACCCTTAGCCATATATTGTTCAACCGTTGGGCCAGGTTGTCTAGCCTGTTCAGGACCAGCTTGTACTAGTCGATCGTAACTAATTTCTGAATGTTAGGAATGGTCTCTTGTTTGTTAGTCATTTCGGAAATACTAGTTGATTAGGTTAAATTTGTTTTCTTAGGAGAAAGTCTTGAAGACGTTTCCTATGGACGGTGCCAATTTTTGCTGCCAAATACGGAGTCGAGGGCAACACCATAATTTCTAGTGTTCGAGGCCAATGGGTCCAACCTACTGAGACAAGGAAGACATCAAAAGCCCCGGGAGTTATCCCAGGTGCGAAGACTCTAGCGATCAAGTTAGCTGAGGGCCGTGAGGGTTCGGAACCAAGCAAGTGAGGAAGCTTAGAGCTTAAGTCTGTGCGTGTTTACCTCAATGTGGAAGCCCCTTTTATAGCCGGAGTTGCCTTAGAAAGGAGCAGTTGAGAGTGGTTTATAGCAGTTGATGAGGGACGACCAAGATGCATCCGGCCAACACCACATGTCAAGATCTACAGGTCGGCCAAATATTCCTACATCAACGTGGATTCGTTATATTTTCTCTCCACTACTCACTGATGGTATTTGAAGCTCTTGCTTTCTTTCATGCCTAAAGGTTTGCTATTGAGCTATCTATCCAGAACGTTGTTCTTGAAGGTAATGTTTGCATCTATTGTCAACCATCTCTACAGTGGTGCATTAGCACTGTTATGGTTGATTGCAGGTAGACCTATTCATGGGCTTGGTTTTGGACTTTACTTTACACTATAGTCTCGGGCTTCAGGTTCGGCGCATTCAAATTTTGGCAAAAGCCAAGCCCGATCTTGGTCCATGAACATGTCTAATTGCAGGAACTTATCTACCTGCCATCCTTTCAACTAAGTTGTCAATGTTAGACTATGTTGGGTGATTAGGTGGTTGTTAAAATAAGTACTTGTTGCACAAGTGTTTATCATAAGTACTTATTTTAACAACCACTTAAGGCTATTTGGTGACTCACTTGCCCAATCACTTATTGTGTTTTTTAAGCACTTGTTCGAGTGGGGATGTTTGGTGAGTTACTTTCCCCACAAGTGATTATTTTGACATAAATGATAATTTTAGCCCTCACTTCACTCATACATAATAAATAGGATAAAATTTATTATACATACTAATAATAAAATAATTAATGGAATTTATTATTATTCAAAAAGAAAATACAAAAAGCATCCACAATATGCAATGAGATATTTAAAAAATAAAATAGGACTCATATTAATAATAAAATAATTAATGAAAATTTTGATTACTCAAAAAGAAAATACAAAAAACATCCTCAATATGCAATGGGATATTTAAAAAATAAATTAGGATGCATATTAATAATAAAATAATTAATGAAAACTCTGATTATTCAGAAATAAAATACAAAAACATTCCCAATAAAAGTATCACCTTTTATATTTAACAAATAAAAAATGCAATGTGAATTTAACAAATATTCATATAAAAATTCATGAAAAAATGCAATCACAAATCTATACTATATATAAAAGTGTGAATGCATTGTAAAACTTTTTTGGACTAAAATTACCCTCTACTTTTTTGAGAAAGGGTATAAAAGTCATTTTATTATAGCTTTAATGCCAGATTTAATGGCAACTAAAATGCCCATAATTGTGTATTTAGTCCATCTCTAATGGTAAGATTGAAAATGTAACTTCAATTATTACTTCCCACATCATTTAATCCCCTCTCGTTGAGTCTTATACTTGAATTATTAACTCCCATTTTCTCTTAACTACCCTCTACTTCTTTGTTTGAGAAAGGATATAAAAGTCATTTTATTACAGCTTTCATGTCAGATTTAATGGCAATTAAAATGTCCATAATTGTGTACTTAGTTCATCTCTAATGGTAAGATTGAAAATATAACTTCAATTATTATTTCCCACCTCATTTAATCCCCTCTCATTAAGTCTTATATTTGAATTATGTTTAGATCAGTGTCAATATTTTTAACAATATAAACCCATATATTTTAAAACTGATTCAAAAATAAAACCATTTTTAATCCAAGTGGTGATTAAGCAATTCAACCATCCAAATCAAATTGATTAACCTACGAAGTCATAGTTAGGTAATAAAATTTTTAAAATAGAAATAAATATAAAAACTTACAAAAATGTAGAAAAAATTTGACACATTTATGATATTTTTATTAATCAAATTAAAAAAAATAAGTAAAAAATATAATTTTTTTATTGGTAATGAAAATGAAATACATAATTTTGAACAAACTAAAAATGAAACTATTTTACTATTTGCCAAAGATCAATAGTTCAAATTTTGGGTCAAACATGTTAACATTTAATGTCATAAATAAATAATAAAAGTTAATTGTAATTTGAACTACTACTTTTCACCCCATTTAATTCCCTCTACTTAAATCTTACATTATTTTTTATAAATGAACAAAAAAAAGACGATACACCAAAAAGATTAAATATTACAAAAAATAAGAATCTACCCAAGCAAATAGGCCTATCAATGATACTTGAAACTTCACAACTCGACCCGATTACCATATGTTTGGATGAGGTGTTTATGTAATTAAATTTAGATTTTCAATCCATATCTGATTAATAATAAAAAATGTTAAAAAATCCATAAAGTTTATAAAAAAATTGGATACATTATTATTATTATTATTATTATTATTATTATTATTATTATTATTATTATTATTATTATTATCATTATCATCACCTAGAATTGCCACGTGCAAAGCACGTGCACAGTTAGTAGTCAATAAAAAATGCAAATATATTCTTCATATTATTAATCACAACAACATATAAAAACATCACAAATATTCGTATAAAAATAAAGAAAAAATGCAATCTCAAGTCAAGAAAACATGTAAACATTTAACTAAATATTAATCACAACAAAATATAAAAGGCATCATAAATATTCAAATAAAAATAATAAAAAATGCAATCACAAATCAATAAAAACTGCAATCATTTAACTAATTATTCATACAAAAAAATCAAGAAAAATGCTACAACCACATATTTTAGCATATTTTTTGCATGATCTTCAACAAAAAAAAAGCCCAAAAATCATCACACATATAATGCAGCCAACAAATGCCCAAAATATTTCGAATTTCTCATCTATAAAATAAGAAAAAATCAATTCAGCCAAATATTCGTCCAAAAAAACCAAAAAACATCAAACATGGACGGGGTTCATTTAGGCAAACTAACATTCGTTCGCTGGCATTTGGACAGTGGGTTGTCACTGTTAAACTTGCCTAAGACAGATCTAAGAACACACCAAAGAGGGAATTTCAGCTGTTAAGAAAACCTAGAAAAATGATTGGTTCGCTGGTCGTTTTTTTTCTCACTGCCGATCGTTGCCAGTCACAAACCAAGTATCCTACGCTGCCCACTAAGTGTTTGGAGTTTGAATAGAAGGAGAAGAAAACCCTCGCGTGGGGGTAGTTTGGGATTAAAAATAATCAGGGACTGCATTGTCCCATGTCATTCAAATAAGCACTTCTCCATTAAGTGCTAAAAAAAACAACTCAGATCACTTTTTCTACAAGTGCTTCTTTTTTTAAAATAGCACTTATTGGTGACTTTTTTACCAAACATGCATAAGCACTTAATTACTTAATGTGTGGTCCCCGCACTTAAAATAAGCACTTGTTAAAACAAATACTTATGCTAAGTGAAATCAAACAGGACCTTAGAAGAATGGCTAACATGGCCACACAAGGAATGGCAAGACATGCTTTGAGTTCGCTCTATAATATTTACTTGGTCAGTGTGTCCAGAATTTCTTTCTTCTATAATTGCTTTTGTATAAAACT
The DNA here is from genome assembly GCF_000365185.1 of Nelumbo nucifera. The sequence continues at coordinate 4,762,113 of NW_010729111.1, read as the reverse complement.
CCAAAATGATAATGAATGAATGATTTTTGCATTGCACCTCAAAAAAAGGGTCATTTACTTATACCTCCAATAGTTTCACATATTTATTGAAACCGATCCTCCATCAAGAACTATTGACCCATTAAGGTGTGCCAAAAATATAAAGGAGCGTGGTCCAAGGATGTTACTCAAAATAACTCTTATAATTCTCTTATCAACCTAATAAACAAATAAGGCCTCTACACACATAACTTTTTTTGGAAAATGGATGGACTACATGTGATATGAGAACTTTTAGGGGCATTTTTACAATAAAAAACCTTGAATCCATACCCTTCCACATTTTCCATTCGATTTTAGACAATGTTTTAAAAACCGGCCCAGAGGCCAAACTGTTTTTGCCTCCAAGTCGTAGGTCACCGGTTCGATCAGTTGGGTCGAACAGTTCAGACCATACCACATCATCACATATATATTAAGTGTGTAACAAATAATGTATAAATATGCTTTAGATATGTTATATAAATTATTTTATATTTAATTTATTTTTTAATTCAATTTTAATTTTTTGTAATTTATAAAAAAATATATTAAAAATTACAATTTGAGGCCAAAAAAATGGTTTTTTTTAACAAAAATAGCAGGACAAGACACCTGGTTCCTTGGCCATGTGACAGTTTAAACGATTCGACGGGCCGGATCAACAACGGGTTGAAAACATTGGTTTAAATCTTTAAGATGTCAAGTGACCATTACAAAATAGAAATACAAAATATTCCCGACTAAGGATTGAATAGATAATTGCAAACTATTGGGGTGTGTTAATAAAATGCAAACTAGAGGATAGGATTTTGTAAATACGTAAAACCATAAGGGATGTCTTAAGTAAATGACCCAAAAAATCAAAAATCAAAGTAAAACGGGGACCCACGTTCCACTCCGACTTCTTTTTTTCATCTTCGCTCCGACTTTTACAGATAATGACGATAAATAAGCTCCAATCCAGAAATATAGATTTGGGGCACGCTGATTTTGGTTGTAATTTATAAAGAGGAAGGACGAGGTTAGTCTTAGGAGTCGTACTGTGTAGGAGTGATGACTTCTATCGTCATAGGACAGCTTCTGCGATTCGATCAAAGAATACAATAAACTAATGCAAGCATTGAGTCATTAATCAAGATGCGTCTCGGGCTCGGCTCATCAAAATTTGCCTTGAATTTATCCTTGGAAGTTCGCTTCGACTATCAGAATAGACTGTTACCCATCACTGGTCACTGCCAACATTTGTTGCAATTGTTCTATCTTACTGGTTCCCTTCTCTTCGCATTTGATTTGACCACTTGTTAATCACCACAAAAGGGAAAGGAGACGTGTCTTTTATGGAACTGGAATATCCTCAAATGTCGATGGCAAAATCAATAAAGAGAAACATCAAGCAATCACAGCATGAGAAAGCGAAAGAATAATTTCCAGATCAAAGGCATCTTTCATATGTACAAGGGAAATCGAAATTCCCGGTTTTCCTTCTCCATCTCCCAAAACAAATCTGTGAAAAAGGCATAAGATTATAATGGTTGTTCAACTGAACGAGCGGGAACGCGTGGAGCAAGTGAAGCTACCCCCACGTAATCTATTTTCCAGATTATTTCTGTATTTTGCATCAAATACAACAATTACAGCGGCATGATACAAGCACCTAAAAATTTTCAATGAATGACGGGAGGAGGAAAACCATCCATTTCCCTTTTGGTACCAATTGAAGTTACAAAAACTATTATACAAAGGAGGTTAAAAAAATAGAAGATTGCACCGCGAAGGACAGTACTTGAGAGCAGCCCTTTTCACCACTGTTAACTCTCAACTACCTGCCAATGTCTCCCCCATGCCACGATTTATCATCCCTCGTACTACCAGACTGACCACCATACCTTTCGCTGGTAGCATAATGCATTTTTATGGCAGCTACAGGGTCTGAAACACCAGTGCAACTCCCTCCAACAAGGATCCCACCACCCACAACATTCATCCCCACCGCACCTCTTCCCTGATGTTGAAAACTAGACAACCCATCCAATCCATTCCGTTTTTGCAGTTCTGTGAGTATGTCATGTCGCTGCACATCTACCGTAAATGGCTGCAACTTCATCCCATCATAGCTTCTGTACACCTGATAATCTGTCAAACCCCCAGTACCATTGACATCCTTGGTCGGAAATACAGACACACAGCCCATGTTGCGATCATTCCTCTTGGCAACTGCTGGCAATGGCTGCTTCTCCATTCTACAGGATGATGTAGCATAATCAATAAACGCTGCTGGATATTTTGATAATAAAATAGCTGAATCAGGGAGCGATGATAGCCCCGTCTGTATTCTATTCCCATCCCAGAAACCATAGCTCCTCGTTGGAATATCCTCCAAACCTGAATGATTATTAGGATCAAGCTTGAGTGTAACAGCATTTCCATCAATACCATGATTAGGAGCAAACTTGAAGTTCAATGAATTGCTGCTTGGTTTGCAAGATGTACCCTTCTCATTGTTCTCTGGAGAAGTAGGATTTGGCTTTGGCACAGAAGGATGGCTAAGGATCTGACCAAATAATTTCACATCACCAGTCCTACGTGACTGCTCTTCTGTTTCTGAACCATTCAGGGAATGAGATCTTGTATGATCAATGGAGGATTGTTCAAGGCTCTTGGGCAGAAGTGGAAGCTCAGCCACTGAATGAGGGAATCTTGAACTAGTGCATTTCTCATTGTACAAATCCTGCACAAGATACTGATTGCAATGAGAGTTTCTGTCCATCTTGGAGAAGTTCTGGACAATGGCAGACTTTTCACTGCTTTTTGTCTCTGCATTTCCATTTATTTCCTTCTTATTCAGCACCTGCAGTGGGTAGCCTCTAAGAATCTGCACAGGATCAACACGGTTCAGGGAGTTATGACTTAACATATATTGCTGATAAATGTCTGTAGTTGCAGACTTCTGCTGTTGCTTATCATCATGCACCTCAAGATCAAGGGCAGAAGATGATGCACCCCGCCTTGACTTCTCATAATGGACAGATGAATCAGGAAGATCCAAACCCACAGAAACAGGACAATTTTCTTTCTGTTGCCAAGAGATTGCCTGGGGCTTCTGCATAGAAGTTAGAAGCTCAAGTGAAATTTGATGCTGGTATGTGGCAGGCGATATCAAGTCCTCTTTAACTCTTTTATCTGTTGCTGTCACAGGAAGACAATTTTCTTTTACACTTGAATCTGGTATTAAGCAACATGAGGTACTTGCAGAACTAATTGGTTCAGCACCACTTGAAGCTTCCTGCCGATCATTTAAACCCTTCTCAGACCAATGTTGTCTTTCCTCTGAATCAATTTTTGGCTCCTCAGAAGAACCACATTGTACAGGGAGTTCAACTGCAGCATTTAATTTAGACTGTTTGAGTTCCTTCTGCCCTCCAACAGATGGAGACTCTTCCTTGAAAATGACAGTCTGGTGAATTTCTACTTTTCCACCAGTTTCTCTGTCACCAATGAAAGCAACAGTTCCAGAAAGCAGCACAGAAGGTTCAGCACTCAAAGCAGCATCTACTCTTGCGGCATCTTCACTGCTTACAACCTCTGGAGTTGCATCAATCTTGACATCAGGATCAGCAGAATTGTTGCCACTACCTAAAATTGAAACCGGCTCCTTCAATGCCCAACAGTCATCCGGAACCACATTTTCCACTTTAATCTCAGAATCCTCTTGATCCAAATGTTCTGTCACATGCTTTTCACTTGATCTATCATGGTCTGTTTGTAAATGAGTGGGTTCTGCATGCCCAGATACTTCACTGTTTATGTTTGTTACAGATGCCTGCAAATCAACTTCCATTCTAGAACATGACTGAGTGCTGCAAATAGCCGATTCCATCTCCACAACACAAGCATCCTCTGTGTCACTCCTTCCTCCATTGGTACAACTCACTGGAACTTCTTCATTGCCTGGCCCAGAATAAAGCAGATCTAAACCAAGACATTTCCGAGCCTTACTGAAGAAAATCCTGCATTGATCCTTTGACCTTGTACTGACATATCGAGAGATCTTTGAGAAATCCTTACCATACAATCTTAGTGCCTGGATGAAGATCGACTTTTCCTCATCTGTCCAATCCATAGAATCCATTTCTTCACAGCTCTCATCAGAACAAGTTTCATCATCATCAATGGTGTGTGAAACTTCAGGGGTCAAAGGTCGACCTTTTGTTGAGCTCACCTTCTGGCACTTCCACTCCTGACTACCATCTCCTGGGTCAACAGAACTTGTAACACAAGAGCTCATAGCCTCAGAAGACAGAGCACCACAGATACCAGCCAATACATCAGCAGCTGCAGCTTCTTTCTCATTCCCAATAATATCTATACTACTGGACCCTTCTAAAATACAATCGTCATGCCGGGGCATATCATGGTCATAACCCAAAAACAACTTCCCACCACAATACTGAGGAACCCTCGAACTGATATCAGCACTGGCCGCAATCACTGAAGCTGCCCCCAACAAATCAAGTGAAGCAGCATTCACTTCACGATTCCACTTCTTTCCCGAAGTGACTAGGTACATGCTGCTAGGAATATTTGTTCCTTGATTGCTGAATTCCAGTTTTTTCTTTATTTTTCCAAAGCTCTCAGACTTGTGATTCTTGTAGTAAAATTCAATGCAGTCTGCTGTAGTCTTGTGGTCAAGGAAAGATGCAATTCTTTTGAAGTCTTTTCCAAAGGTTGATAGCATTTCCATGAAAATCTCCTTCTCTTTAGATGTCCATGGATTGATTAATGCCCTTTCCTTCTCAACGGCACATGGATCTTCAACTAACCCATTGCTTGTAACAAACCTTAAAAGCCTCTTTTCCTTTTCATCCACGACTAAAGCTGGCATCCTCAGACTACTCCTGCAAATCTTAATTTGGGAATCCAATAGCAGCTTGCCAGCAAAATCTACTATCTCTGTGGTTGGAACCAAGGTCAAGTTACCTGCTGCAGTAAATGAAGATAATGAAGAATAAGATAAAACCAAATTTTTAAATGAAGACAACTACAACAAGTTAACATTCATAACAGTTTTCTTATAATCTAGAGGCACAATATATTCTGCATTAGGAACCAAGGCCAAGTTATCACATTCAGCAGATGACAACAAAATATGAAAGCAAGCAATACTTCAAAATTTAGATCTTTCAATGTTCATAATGATCACACATACATTGAGAAGGTAGAAACAAAATTTACTCTGCCAGAGTATAACCAAACTTCTATCAAAAAGAAATATGATGCAAATAACAATAGATTGGAGAATGAACTCATCAACAGAAAATTTACTTAGTTCCATGAGAAATATGATTACTTTAGAAATAACAACAAAGACAAACTAAAAGCTGAAAACAAGTTCACACTAAAGAGATGACTCAAATATATGAATTATTTAACCAAACTGAAAATGGCTTCTTTTGTCCTTGCAAGTAAAATGGTAGAGAACACTAAAAACTCAAAAAACCTGACAACTACAATGTCAAAGGTATATCCACCAAATATGCTGGGATTGAAAAAATAAAATGCCTAACCCTTGTGATTTACTTGCCACAGTTTTATTAAACAAGCAACAATGTCAATCAAAGAACCTCCCTACTTTCTTCACCCAAAAAAAAAAACCTCAGACTATCTCACATATAATATCCATAGCCTGTCTTACATAAGCATAACCTTTGAGTAATACTTATTTCATCAAATTGATCTTCCAAATCTAGGGCATGTCAAGCAAACCACAAGCTTCTCATGCTTTTGTAGCCATATAGGATGATTACAGCAGAATTGTGTACAATCAGGAGTGTTCCTACAAGCATCCAGCCTTGCAAGTCTTTTCCAAAATGCAAATGAGTTTATAGTGTAAACATATAGTAACTAGACATCAATCTCATCCCACATAATATTAATTGAAAAACAATGCCCCCAAAGTCATGTTTGACAATATTGTCAATTCAAGCCTTTTTTGGCACAGAAGCCTCAACCATCCACAGTTTTAAACCACAATCTCTAAGCCTCTGCAATCTCACAAGTCAATACCTTCTGGAACAAGGAAAAGGCAATGCCAACTGCTACAGCTCTATCAAAACCATATCCAATTCTTTTCATTTGGAAATCCCTATCCACAATTCCCCAGAAATGCCAGCATGTAATGAGCTTGCAATACAAGAGCATTTTGCCAGCTCTTCCTTTGTTTACATGCAAAACCTCAACTTACCTAGTTCTCCCAGAAATAAGCCCTCTATAATATTACCATAAGCACCATTTCAAGGCGCCAAGGCGAGGCTAGGCAATGGGGGTGCCTAGTCGCCTAGGGGATGGATTTTTTTTTAAAAGTAAAAACATGTATCTTAGGGTAGTTCCCTAGGTTCCATAATCATATTTCCTTAATAAATATCCATAATTTTCATAAGAAAAGTATAAACTTCATGTTAAAGTATAGAAAATCAACATATTCCAACATGATCATGAAAAGAAAAAGAAAATAAAATTCAAAAAACATAGGGGCTGAATCCCTATTTCTGTTATAGAAAAAGAAGAAAAGAAAAGGTGGAAGAAGAAGAAGAAATTAGTATATAAAAACACAAAATTAGTAAAGAAAATAAGAAATGTGTTGATTAGACAACATTTTATGTTCTTTCTTACTTATTGGTTTAGGTTTTGAAGTCTTTGAGGGTTCAATACAGCATTTAGCAATGTTTGTATTGATTAAACCCCAACAAATAAGAAAATAACAAAAAGAAATTAGTATACAAACACAAAAAATGAATATTTTAGTTTAAAAATGTCTATTTTATAATTATAACCTCAAAAAAATAAGAATATAAAAGTTTGTTATAACACGCTATAGAAAACTGCTTGGCAATTAGGCGAGGCGAGACTCCAAGGGCGCCTTGTCGCCGCCTTGACAACTATGATAAGCACTACTTTAATGCTACAATTATGATGGTTGAAAGTTGAAAATTAAGATTGCATTCTCCTCTAAACCAAAAGAAGATCATGACATTTAACGTTGTGTTTGGTTTGAATGAAAAGGAAGGGAGAGGAAGGGGAATCTATACAAACTTTGTATAGATTCCTCTCCACCTTTCCCTCCTTTACCTACATTTTTTCTTCAAACCAAACACAACCCAAGTCTCTTGTTCAACAAGAAAATTCAAAATGTACAAGGCAATAGCAAACATCATATTTGAGATTATGCACCACAGCATCACCATATATCTTTTCCTTCCAACGGCCAACCACAACTCCCCCACCACCAAGCAATCTCTTGAGAAAACTCTTAGCTCCCATAATTCATAGAAAAAAGCAATCATAGAAGAAAACAGCCCAAATAGTAACTAAATTGGAAAAAGACAAAATAACTAGTTACCCAATGTTGGTTGTGGCTATCTAGGGATATAGGAGGTATGGACTGAATATGGATCTAATATTTGACATTTCTTGCACAATTTACTGATTTTTTACTGAAACCCAGGTTCCCGTGTTTGTCATCCAAACATTCTAATATTGCACCAAACAATCACCACTAATCAATTAGAATAACCAATACAGTAGAGATTGTCCAAAGAAGTTCATAGCACCTCTTACAACCATTATATACTTCCAAGAATTTGAATGAGACAACTTTTCAAAATGCACCCCCCCTTCTCCAAAAGGACTAAAGGTTCAAAAGATAGAACATAGGGATCACAAACAGAACCGCCAGAAAAGCAATTTAATATCACCAACTTCAGGAGAGCTCTAACAAATCCATTTGCCAGACAGCCAGGCCAAAATTCTTCAACAAACAATAAGAAACCCATTAAAGGGTTTAAAAATAACTATGACCATCCCCTCACTAAAATGAAAGCATACACAAACCACAACCTTCATTAACATAGAACAAGCCAATTTATGAACCCTTGGAAGCCAAGGAATTCCAGTAGATGAAATCAAGTAATGAAGAGATTGAACAATCAAATTTCATCAAAGCCCAATAATCGTCGACAATCTCAGGAGTGCATGTTCCTAAAACCATGCCTTAGTGAATGACATTGGTAGAATTAAAAAAGCAAATCACAAGAAATCCAACAATCACCTCTAATGCAGGCTCTAAGAACCACGCTCTTGAGAGTTATGAAGGTATACAACATCAAAATATATGGACAGCATGCAAGATGTATGGTGAAATACATGATAGATAGGCAAGGCTTTATTCTGCATAAAATATTCGAACACTAGTAAAACAACAACATCCATCTATTCTTTTTATTGGTAAAGCAAAATATATTTATTCCATGCAAATTGTTCCAATTATCTGAACATGTGATGTTATTCTGTATCCATTTTAATTTATGATCAAAACAGCATGATAATTTGCATGTAACTGAAAAGGTAGGGAGGACTCCTCTCTAAGACACCAAAATCTATATGTTAAGTATGCATGTGGGAAGGGTGTATGTATGCGTGTGTGTATGTGTGTGTGTGTGTGTGAGAGAGAGAGAGAGAGGGAGGGATTACCGGGTGAAGTAAATCGAGAGCGGATAGATGACCGATGCTTCTGACTCCCACTATGTGATGTTCGTGAGCTTACCTCAAAACGTTTCTGAGACTTCGCTCGGTGCTTCCTTATCGAAAGTAAACGCAAATCTTCCTTCCACAGGTGTTGAAAGGCCCTAAGCTTAAGAGTAAGAACCCGCTCCTTGAACTTCAGAAGACGCTTCTTCATTGCTAGTTTCTCTTTGATGAGATTGTTGTGCTCAGATGACAAATTGCTACAACCCACAGAAAATGTCGGATGTCTGTCAGATGGCAATAGATTATTAAATACTTCGTATGCTTTTCTTGCAGATTCTCTGTTGAATGCCATTATTGACGAATGCAGTACACTTTCTGCATCAGAAAGTGGCATAGCATCATCATAGTGTGGCACATCAGCTAAAGGCCTGATTGCTTCACATTGCATAGAGCATTCATCATGCTTCACCATATCAGACACAGAGATTTGACTCATTGAGGATACTGGTTCAACAGATTTAGAGGAAGCAGTCCCTGGACTATAAATATCTTCATCTTTAGTTTCAGCATTAACTGCATCCAATCTTCCATCACATAGAAGAGGCACCTCAACAAGCATATCATCAGAAGAAACTAGTTGCAAGGGAGAAGGTCTTACAAACTCCTTGGATGCAACATCTGCTTCTTCACAAGGCTCTAATGCACCTTGTAAGAATTTAGACATTGTCAGAGAAGAACCAGCTTTTTTAGGTTCAGAACACAAAGATTTTAGTTCACTTTCATATAAATCAATTTCACATTCAGTCTTCTCTAGTGCCTTCAATACATCACTCTTTAATAGCATCAACTTATTCAAGGCAGCAGACTTCATGAAACTGGAGTCCCCAGAGCTTGCATCTTCAGCTTGTAGCAAATCAGCAAACTTAGAATTTAAATCATCCAGCTTATTCGGTTCCAAATTCTCCAAAACAACAGAGAACCCCTCAACACAATTCTGACACGCATGACTAGGTGAACCACCTAAGTTACATGCATCATTCTCAATATTCAATACCTTGTTATAATGTTTATCATCCATACCTGTTACCAGACCAACGTATATAATTATAAATAAAGGAACCAAAGGTAAACAATTTCAAATCTAATTTAATGCATCAGTAGTTGCAGAAAGATTCAAAGCTGAAACCATAGAGTACATAATCTGCTGCTTTAGAAATAAGCATTCGTTACTAATGAAATATGAGTGAACAATTTGTGCTCCATCAAGACAAATGCTTTCTGTCAAACCTTAGTCCTTGAATCATTTTTACCACTTCAGAACACATTTTCCTCAGTCTTCTCTTCCCCCTGCTCTTTTAGACCCTTCTACTTGCACTAGCACTACTAATACGTGATATTTTGTATTACACGAGTATTCAATACAAGCTAAAAAAGAATACTTTACAGGAAATTATTTGTATGAAGTATGTATGAACCCAAGATAAAGCAAGCTAAAAGGGGGATGATTCAGCTTCAAAAGTGGGTCACAGATGCTGGTAAATTGCATGATACCACCTAAGAAATTAATAAAATGCTAAAAGCTCAAAGGATTTCTTAGAAACCACCCAGGAAACAATTTACAAGTTAAGACAATAAAACCCTACATATTGATAAAAGTAACTCAAACATAAGCAAAAGTAATGCTAAGCATATGTGTTGGTCAAATCCATCTTGAATACGGTGCCTCCAATACTGAGTAATTTGGAACCACATTCATGGCAGATTTGACCAATGCATGTTCTTAGAGTTTGGATATAGGCAACTCCAGATGTCATTAGACTCCAATACTACATCAATATTTTGCCCTCTCAATGTTGTAAAACAATTAAACAAGAAACCTGATTTGATTCCAGTGAACCTAGTCTGAAGGAATTAAACCTACTGGTCCAAACAATAAAAATAATTGGGTTTTAGAAGTGGCAAATCATGTCGAATAGACAAATTTGTCAGGATAATATATCTTGTAACATTATCAAGAAAAGGGCATTCCAAAGGATGTTCATTGAGTTGGAGGAAAACAACCAAAGAGAGTAGGATACTGGCCAAGTACTATACTGGGAACCTAATGATGAGACCTCAGAGAGATCAGCATGATGTCATTTTCCATTAGAAATTTTAAACGGATAAACTTAAATCACAAAAAAGTGGCAATGTATGAAAAGTCTTCTGAACAAATAGCAACATCAAAAGAAACAACAAAACCTACCAGGTGATGAACTGCAGGCAACAGAAGAGGGAGTTGCAGGAGATGTGCATTCTGATAGACCTGTGATTCTAGGGCTTTTGTCAGCCAAGCTTGGAACAGGACCACTACTTGTTCTTGGGCTGTTGGAACATGCGATCAACCCAATCCTGCCAGTAGTCTCCTCGGGACCTTCAACCTTCTCCTTTTCATATTTTGCCAAACCCTGGCCCCATCCAAGTCGTTGCTTCTTCTTCGAATACGTATCTTCAAATGGTGTAAGAGTCGTTACACCTTCAGCAGCATCCCCAGAAGAAGACTGAACTGGAGTTGTTTTTCTAGGCTGTAACTCGGGCTTACTATCATCCAGATTGGCTCTGATGCTCTTTGAGCTACTTGAATGACTGAAGCCGGAGCTTCGTGATGACAAGCTACTTGATCGGGTCCATTTCAGAGGTTTCCAAGCCATCGAGCCAAGCGAATGGTCTTTATTATATCTGTGGCCTGTGGCCAAGCCATGCACACTATCCATCTTATCATGATGATCTTTTAAGTGGAGTTGATCCAATGACGAGTTTTCAATGTCAGAATGAGGGTGAGATGCGTATGTTAGCAGATCATCGACTGACCTCTGTGCACTTATATCATGCTGCCTGCCAAACGAGCTAACGGAGGCATCGCCTGTGTCCCACAGATGCCCTTTGACAGATCCCTTGTTTTCCCTACTGTTCCTGCTGTATTTCCCCTCGGCACGGGAAACAGATTGCCGGCAGAAGTCATCTTCCACCATCCTATCACTCGACCTGGAGGGCGTACATCCATGTCCGGATTCTTCTGACAACAGCTGATAAGCTCCCTGCTTACCATGACCTTCGGCAAAAAAAAAAAATCTATAAAAACAGAAAAATACAACAAAATCCAGGCCAACAGCGTATTACAATTAGAGAGTTCGCAGAAACTAGATAGAAAAAACTAAAAGTCTAAAAGTGGCGAAAGAAGACAAGACGGAGGAATGCATGCAACAGAAATCTTAGATCTGTCAACAAAGAACCGAATGGGAAAAAAGAAAAAGAAAAACGAAATCCAGGAACCCAGGCAATGGATCCTCCACAAATGAAGAAAACGGAATATTAAATTCTCAACCGGGTAAAGGAACTAAAAACAAGTTCTCTCGGAAACAATTAGGTTTTCTGGCCTTTGCAACACATCCACCGAGAGAACATGAAAAGGATGAACAATCTAGGCGCGTAACCCTAATTTTCGCATCAAAACAAAGTGGAATATAAGTGATTCGAAAACGCCCTAAATCTCTTAAAAATTGTAAAGACCTCCAACACGTACCTGGAGGCCTGCGAAACTCGTCGGATCCCCATCGCGCGAACTCGCGTGATCCGTGATGAGAGTCCCTCCATCTGGAAACAGAGCCTAGGGCATCCGACCTCTCGTACTTCTTTTCCTTGAAGAAATCCTTTCGATCCCAGGGCAAGGGTTCCGGCGGCATGAAAGACCAACCAATAGCATCGGCAACCAAAAAACCAGAACTCCAATAAAGCGAGATCTCCCTTGTCAACGCCTAGCGCCCGTGCCAAAGAAACCAGGGGGCAGCGCGGAACAAAGCTGAACAATGGATAAATAAAGAACACTTGTTGTGTGCCCTAGATTTGCAGGCGAGAACAAACCGTCGCCAATGATTCTTCGATGTACAACAGTACAAGAAATACAGGAAAAGAAATAATAAACAACCGGAGAAAAGAATCCACCTTTGGTCGCTGTAGATGTTTCTCTCAATCTCAATGAGTCTTCAGAGTAGATAGAAGAAGAGGTATAAGAAGAGAGCCACAAAAAAGACAACAGCCTGGATTTCAATAGAGAAGAGAGCCAGAGAGCGAAGAAGGGTATCTCAATCTGCTCACGGCGCCACTGAACGGAATTTTAATCTCCCCTCGTGTCCGCCGTATTATCGTCTCTCTTTTCCTTATTCTCTCCTTTTCCTTTTGCTTTAACCCCCGCCCTGCCCCCACTCTCTAGTCCCGTATTCCTGAAATACCCCCCAACTGTTTTACAATTTACTTGTACCAGTGGACTGGTTAGTCACTAATTCCTTCTGCACGCATCGAAATTTGAAACTAACGAGTGAAACGTGCCCCGGCTGCTCCCACAGAGTACGCCTCACACCGATCTCACAGCATGTCTTAGCCGCACATCGGAGGCGCGCTCATCCCAATTCGCCTTGGTATTTTTTTAAGAAATAGTGTTGGACCTAGCAATTGGATTAGATGGGTCGGGTTCGGATTGGGTCAAGGTATTTCGGGTTGATTTAAGGTGGGATTGATTTGGGGTCGGGTTAATTTTGGATCGGGTTATCAAATGCTAAACCCTAATCCTAAATGTTTGGGTTAGGATTGACCCCTGAGTCAATTCGGGTCATCTTAAAAAATAATTGAAATTTAAAAAAAATTATATGAAAAATATCAAAGTTAAAATAATTAACCTTCAAATTTTAAATATAAAATAAAAAAAATTTAACATTTAACAATTTAAAGAGTAAACAATAAAAAGTAAAGACTAAATAGAAAAAATGTAAGAGCAAAAACTTCTAACAATACATAAACAATCCCAATTAGACTTGACAATCAGATCAACAGATTGACCCAACCCACTTTTTTCAGGTTGGGTCGGGTCATTTTCACATTCGAATAGCTAAATATGAAACCCGGACCCTGTTTTTTCGGATTGGGTTAGGTGCGGGTTGAATCAACTTTTTGCCAGATGTAACTAGTGTGAATAGTTTTCTATCGTGCAATGTGCTGTATAGGATTATACTTTTGAATCAAAACCTTAGATCAATCCTCAACACGAACGGGAGATTTACAGTTTACATATGCGCACCACTGAGGACGCCCCACATGGCACATGCACATCTCAGCGTGCAGTAGGAACATCTCCTATAAGAGATTTTTCCATACACATACACGATTGGGATGTAATGTGGGGCGCCAATATGATTTTAACGATAGATGTCAATATTAGGGAGATTAGATTCAGTTCCCACAAAACCATCCTTACAATCTTACATCGTGTTGATAACCTTTTGCAACCATGCATCTGGAATATTTTTATATTTGTATCTTTTTATTTATAAAAAGATATTCCTAATGCACGATAGCGAAAGGCTGAGAGTGGCTGTGAGCATAGTGTGAAGAGGATTTAGTGAGAAGAGTATTGTAGGACAAACTAGAGGAAGTGAGGAACTTCCATGCAGCTTAGCATAGAAGGATATTGATGACCCCACAAATCTTTTATGTTATTTACTAAAACATCCCTATAATTTGCATTTTGTTAAAACATCATCTAACCAATTTACTTAATTGATTTTTTAAATAGAAACTATTATGGTTTTGACTTAATGGTTATTTGAAAAATAAATTAATCAAAAGAAAATCATATAAAATGTCTTTCTTGCCCTTGATAAAACACAAGCAGCCATTTTATATGTGTTTGGTTCTTTTTACGTTTTTCATTCAATATTTGTATTTTATTTACTTGCAAAACTAAGAAAGGGAATAATTACAATTGTTTATGACAACTATGCACCACTAGCCTCCACATCAGCACAGTGAAAAAACACCTAAAACATTTGTGGAAGCTTTAAAAATAACTTTCCCAAATGATAAATGTGCACAAAAATCGAAATCCACTTTTATTATTCTTGATGTGTACGACAGAACAAGAAAAGAAAATCATTGAAATGACACCTATGTGACAACATTTATTAAATAAATACCCACGAAACCAAACACCCTGTTTGTTTGTTTAGTTTTGGTCCCTGTATAAAGAGAAAGTCGATTGAATAAATCAAGTTTTAATAAAATGCCAACTAAATGATAGCTTTTAATAAAACCATGAAAATATAGGGATATTTTAATAAATGACTTAAAAACTCAAATTTTTATGGGTACAATTGGAAAATCAGGTGTTTTATTAAGATGGATAAAGAAATATACAAGGTTAGTTGTGCGCTACCCAAGTTCAACCTACTGGGGATATAGGATGTAATGTTTAAAAAGAAGGAAAAATAACGAATGAAGTGAAAGAGGTATAGGATTTCCCTTCCTTTATGGAGTAGTAGACTAGTGGGTTTTGCAAAGAAATTAATGGTCTGGTTAATAACAGCTACAATGTTCGAAACGAATGACTTTGATGAATCTAATGGATTAATAGGATATCAAAATAAAATAAAAAAGTAGTATCAGATTAATTAGTATGACCCTAATAAAAGACAAAGAAACAAGTCATTGAATTCTAAATCCCTTCTAATTGGTATCACCAAGGGTGGTTCTCCATTCTTATTTTTCTAATATAAAATGAGGAAAATCTATGAAATGAGAAAGATATGATATCGAAAGAAAATTCATATCTGCACCCCACAGCACATTCTAACTATGTATTTGGAACATCTCTCAAATAACAAATATATGAGATGTTCACAATGCATGCTAAGATGTGCATGTACTCGGGGAGGGGCGCAGATGTTAATTTGTCGAAAGAGCATTTACCAATCAAAAGCCAAAACCCCTTTTGATGAAAACCAACTTATTGATTACCACTTTTATGATGAGGATTGATTGGTTATAAGTTTTTCCAGTGTTATAGTCAGACCCTATGAACTATTAGGGGTATATGAAAACCTCTGATGGGTTAAAATTTAATTCATTAATTCCTTTATATGCAATTTTTGGGATCTTAATTTATTTAATGTTGCACTCGTAAATAAAATTGGCTTAGAGATTTTATAATGGACCCCATAATTTTTCATATAACTAATGAAACTTTAATCCTTTGAACAGAAAAAGAATGAAACTTTGAAAGCTGCAAAATAATATAACCATGAAGAGAGGGAGAACCAAGCCTCCATAGATGAGTGTAACAAAGTCTATGAGAAAGAATTTGATTTCTAGTTCATGACATTCTAAAGGAGTCTGATTCTATCATAATGGAATTTCAAGCTTTTTCCTTGAGGTTCAGTTTGGAAAGAGTATAAATACAAATTTGTAGAATATAAAACCTTGTATTTTCACTAGTTTGTATTATTTTTGTATGTATTTGTGTTGTACATATTTGTATTTGTACTCTTTTCAAATTAAGCCTGACAAACAAAATTACTGCATGAATTACCCTAAGCTCAGCTTCCAAAACTTTCACCAATAATAGCCAAAAAGATTCCATCTACAGCCATAGAAAACAAATTAGGAGAGTGAGAAGCAAATAAAAACCATAAGTACTTTTATGTTTTCCTAAGAGACCTCCATCACATTGAATTCTAATGGTTTCACACAAAATTGGTACAAGAGACTATATTCTCATGCATATCCAACTAAGCAACTCCGGCTACAAGTGAGATTAAGCAAAGCTAGTAAGAAGAGTTAAACCCAAACCAAACCATCCATGGAGAATTGTTAAGCATTGAGACCAATGATGAGCTAAGCCACATGGGTCTGGAAAAGGGACAAAAATAAAATAAATGCAGAATGCTTTCATTAGCAGAATAATATTTTTAACCCCATAAAGACAATAGATAAAATTAAAGTATACCTGTAGATGTAGACCTATTTGAATATTCTCCAGCATCTTCAAAATATCTCTTCATATTACTTTGGCAAAGCTCTCCCTTTGTTCATCAACACTGAAATTAATCATTGCAATCACTTCCTAGTTCCTACATTGAACTTCTGGAACAAATACATATACATTGATGTATAATAATGAGAAATAGAAAAAAAAGAAGGAAAAATAAACATGTTATTTAATAACCCAACATTTTTATCTCTGTACCCACATTAAGAAAATTCAAGGAAGGGGTGTGACAACGTCAGAGAATCAGTAATGTTGGACTTATGTCAATGCCAACTCACAAATTAGCAAATAAAGTTGGATGCTAAAAGCTTATCACCACACAATTGAAATGTTAAAATTCAGAAAATGTTTATTCTTTTCAATTCTTATACCGATAAGCAAGGATTAATGGGCATCAAACAGTGGATGTAAACTTGGAATAGTCGAAGGCAAGCAACTTATTCCAGCACGAAGAATCTAAGGTTATGAATGCAAACCCAATGTAGTTTGAACAAAGAAAAAAAAAAGGATGTTCTACAAAGTGCAAACCATCTTTATCCAAAACCAAAGTGCATATCCATTGATTTCCGACAATAATCAATGAACTAGCTATTGCCCAAATGCTCCAATTCATCATAGTCGTACCAACTATCAACCATATGAACAATTGCATGTTTCACGTCAATCAAAAACCTCAAAGTAACTAATTAAATTTCATCAAAACTTCATGACTCTAGAAAATGATTATAAAAACAAAGAAGTCAAGGAGAGAGAGAGAGAGATTCATTGTTTTGAAAATATAGAGAATTAGCAATGACAAGTAATGATATGTGATCTGGTCGCTCCCTGCTGGAAGGCAGTTCGGATGTTAGACCAGCTACATGGTCGGGTCAAACAGCAAGGCAAGAAGATCATAGTGATCCGTGGTGCTTTACCTAGTGTGAGCACTTTGATGCTTAAGTTAGCAAAAGAGATTATAAAGAGCTTATTGCTTGAGAGTAATGGTATGTGAGAGTTAAATCGTGTACCTTGTGAGGCTGAAAGCGGAGGTAGGCATATGAGGATCAGCAACTCATGCCCCAATGTCGCGTCTATCGGGTAGTTTATTTTGGGGATATGGAAACTGTCCTTTTAGCAAGTCAGTTGAGGTCAGTGTAATCGACGCACATGACCCACTTGTCATTCATTTTTTTAAGAAAACTGGGTTGGCTACCTAGCTTAGATACAAGACCTCTCTGACGAATTCTGCTGCAAGGAGCTTTCCGATCTCATCTTCTACTACCCTCCACCTCCCTAGGGTGAAGTTCCTTTTCCTTTGCCTGACCGGCCTACCTAAAGAGCCCTGTTTGTATTATAATCCCATCCAAAAACCATAGCTCCTCATTGGAATATCCTCCAAATGTAAATGATTACTAGGATCAAGCTTGAGTGTAACAAAATTTCCATCAATACCATGATTAGGAGCAAACTTGAAGTTCAATAAATTATTGCTTGGTTTGCAAGATGTACCATTCTCATTGTTCTCTTGAGAAGTAGGATTTGGATTTGGCATAGAAGGATGGCTAAGGATCTGACTCACATCACTAGTCATACGTGACTGCTCTTCTATTTCTAAACCATTCCAGAAATGAGATCTTGTATGGTCAATGGAGGATTGTTCTAAGCTCTTGGGCAGAAGTGGAATCTCAGTCATTGAATAAGGGAATCTTGAACCTATGCATTTGTCATGGAACAAATCTTGTACAAGATACTGATTACAATGAGAGTTTTTGTCCATCTTGGAGAAGTTCTGGACAATGGCATACTTTTCACTTCTTTTTGTCTCTACATTTCCATTTATTCTAGGGAGCGGGAAAGTGTCCTTTGGCTAGGCTCTGTTGAGGTCAATTTCCTCTCCACTTCGAAGATGCTCTGAAAGCATGTCTCTAGTTCCCATTCCACTTCGCAGATGCTCTGAAAGCAGGTCTCTGGTTTCCGCTCCACCCCTTCATTCCCGAGGTGTTGAACTACTACATTGTCAGCCTCGATCAATTACACTAGAGTTCTATACGTACCGTGGTCGGTACAATTTCACTTTTCTTTCACCTCGGCCATCCCCATAACATTAAGACCATTGTTGCCTTTGCCAAATAAAAGAAAATCCAGTCAGCACCCCGGGCAAGGTCAGTTATTACTTGTCCTATCGACCCAGGTACAAGCTTCTTCAATGCTTCCCTTTCAAAGTCTCGTCCTGTAGAGCAAATATTTCTTTCTTGCGTTGTCCAACGGGTGGCCCTTCTTGACGCACTGGTGAGAAGGAGTGAAAGACATCGTGGAGGAGTTGAGTGAGCAAGTCTAGGCCTGGATGCAGAACCATGTGGATCGCGAGCTGGATTTGAAGGACTTTTTGACTAAGGACAAGTTAATAGAAGTTGGGATGAGTTTCCAATTAATTGAGAAAATATTTTGTTCATTAGTTGCTGGAAAGTTGCTCCAGCATTTTTCAATCTGAAGGGCATTACTTTATAAACAGTATAGCCACAACTCGGTTACAAATGCAATTTTTTTTCCCGATCTTGCAGGTCCATCCGGATCTAGTTGTCGCCGTAGTAGGTGTCCATGAAGCTCAGCAATTCATGCCCCGAGGTCGAGTCTATCAGGTGGTCTACTTTGGGGATATGGAAACTGTCCTTTTGGCAGCTCTGTTGAGGTCAATGTAGTCGATCCACAAGCACCACTTGCCATTCACATTTTTCATGAGAACTTGGTTGACTACCTAGCTCAAATACTAGACCTCTCTAACAAATTCTGCTACATGGAGCTTCCCGATCTCATCTTCTACTACCCTCCACTTCCCTGGGGTGAGTTTCCTTTTCCTTTGCCTGACCAGACTGACTAAAGAGGCCCGTCTATTTTATATTCCCATCGAATAAACCATAGCTCCTCATTTGAATATCCTCTAAACGTGAATGATTACTAGGATCAAGCTTGAGTGTAACAAAATTTCCATCAATACCACGATTATGAGCAACCTTGAAGTTCAATCAATTGCTGCTTGGTTCACAAGATGTACCCTTTTCATTGTTCTCTAGAGAAGTAGGATTTTTGGATTTGGCATAAAAGGATGGCTAAGGATTTGACCAAATAGTTTCACATCACTAGTCCTACGTGACTGCTCTTCTATTTCGAAACCATTCCGAAAATGAGATATTGTAGTAAATGGAGGATTTTTCCAGGCTCTTGGATGGAAGTGGAAGCTCGGCCATTTAATAAGGGAATCTTGAACTAGTGCATTTCTCATGGAACAAATCCTGTACAAGATACTGATTACAATGAGAGTTTCTATCCATCTAAGAGAAGTTTTGGACAATGGCATACTTTTCACTTCTTTTTGTCTCTTTATTTCCATTTATTCTGAGGAGCGGGAAAATGTCCTTTGGCTAGGCTCTGTTAAGGTTAGTTTCTGCTCCACTTCGAGGATCCTCCAAAAGTATGTCTCCGGTTTCCGCTCCACTCCTTCATTCCCGAGGTGCTGAACTACTACATTGTCAGCATCGATCAATTGCACCCGAACTCTATACGTACTCTGGTCAGTACGATTTCACTTTTCCTTCACCATAGCCTTCCCCTTGACATTAAGACCTTCACTAACTCTGCCAAATAAAACAAAATCCTACCAGCACCCTGACCAAGGTTAGTTATTACTTGTCCTATCGGCCCAAGTACAAGCTTCTTCAAGGCTTTCCTTCCAAAGTCTCAGTCTGAAATAGCAAATATATCTTTCTTGCATAATCCAGTGGGTGGCCCTTCCCGATGCACTAGAGAAAAGGAGTGAAAGGCATCAGGGAGGAGTTGAGCGAACAGGTCCATGCCTGGATGCAGAACCTCATGGATTGCGAGATGGATTTGAAGGACTTTTTGAGCGAAGAGAAGTTAATCTATGTCGGGCTGAGTTTCCAATTAATGGCGACCATATTTTGTTCACAATTCATAGGAAAGTTGCTCGAGTGTTTTTCAGTCTGAAGGGCATTACTTTATAATAGTATAGCCCCATCTCGGTTACAAATGCAATTTTTTTTCCTGATCTTCTGGGTGCATTCGTATCTAGTTGTAGCCATAGTAGGTGTCCATGAAGCTCAATAATTCATGACTCGAGGTTGCGTCTACCAGGCGGTCTATTTTGGGGATATGGAAATTATGCTTTTGGCAGTTTTGTTGAGGTCGGTGTAGTTAACGCACATGTGGCACTTGCAATTTGCTTTTTTCTCGAGAATTAGGTTGGTTACCAGCTCAGATACTGGACCTCTCTAATGAAGTCTGCTGCAAGGAGCTTCTCGATCTCCACTTCTACTACCCTACACCTCTCTAGGCGAAGTTCCTTTTCCTTTGCCTGACTGGCCTTACTAAAGAGCCTCATCTGTATTATATTCCCATACCAGAAACCATAGCTTAAGTGTAACAGAATGAGGGAAGTGGAAGCTAAGGATTTGTATTATATTCCCATACCCTTTTGTATTATATTCCCATACCCTTTTCATTGTTCTATGGAGAAATAGGATTTGGATTTTGCATAGAATGATGGCTAAGGATTTGACCAAACAGTTTCACATCACCAGGCCAACGTGATTACTCTTTTATTTCTAAACCATTCCGAGAATGAGATCTTGTATGGTTAATGGAGGATTGTTCCAAGATCTTGGGCAGAAGTGGAAGCTCAGCCATTGAATGAGGGAATATTGAACTAGTGCATTTCTAATGGAACAAATCCTGTACAAGATACTGATTACAATGAGAGTTTCTGTCCATCTAGGAGAAGTTTTGGACAATGGCATATTTTTCACTTCTTTTTGTCTCTTTATTTCCATTCATTATGGGGAGCGAGTAAATGTCCTTTGGCTAGGTTCTGTTGAGGTCAGTTTCCGCTCCACTTCGAGAATCCTCCAAAAGTAGGTCTTCGGTTTCCGCTCCACCCCTTCATTCTCGAGGTAATGAACTACTACATTGTCAACCTTGATCAACTACACCCGAACTCTATATGTTCCCTGATCGGTACGATTTCACTTTTCTTTCACCTCGGCCTTCCCCTTGACATTAAGGCCTTCGCGACTCTGCCAAATAAAACAAAATCCTGCCAGCACCCCAGGCAAGGTCAGTTATTACTTATCCTATCGGTATAGGTACAAGCATCTTCATGGCTTCCCTTCCAAAGTCATGGCCTGGAAGAGCAAATATTTATTTCATGCGTTGTCCGATGCGTGGCCCTTCCCAAGGCACTAGAGAGAAGGAGTGAAAGATGTCGAAGAGGAGTTAAACGAGCAGGTGCAGGTCAGGATGTGGAACCTTGTGAACCACAAACTGATTTGAAGGACTTATTGACCGAGAAGTTAATCCAAATTGGGATGAGTTACCAATTAATGGAGAAAATATTTTGCTCACAAGTCACTGGAAAGTTGCTCCAACGTTTTTTAGTCTGAAGGGAATTACTTTATAACGGTATAGCCCTAGCTCGGTTACAAATGCAATTTTTTCCTGATCTTCTAGGTCCATTAGGATCTAGTTGTAGCCGTAGTTGGTGTCCATGAAGCTCAGCAACTCATGCTAAGTGGTCGCGTCTACCAGGTGGTCTATTTTAGGTATATGGAAACTATCTTTTTGGCAGGTCTGTTGAGGTCGGTGTAGTAATGCACATGCGCCACTTGCAATTCGCTTTTTTCACAAGAACTAGGTTGGATACCCTGCTCAAATACTGGACCTCTATAACGAAGTCTGCTACAATGAGCTTCCCGATCTCCTCTTCTACTACCCTCCACATCTCTAGGGTGAGGTTCATTTTCCTTTGGCTGACCGACCTGACTAAAGAGCCCCTTCTTTAATATATTCCCATCCAAGAAACCATTGCTCCTCACTGGAATATCCTCCAAACGTGAATGATTACTAGGATCAAGCTTGAGTGTAAAAACATTTCCATCAATACCACGATCAGGAGCAAACTTGGAGTTTATTGAATTGTTGCTTGGTTTGCAAGATGTACCATTCTCATTGTTCTCTAGAGAACTAGGATTTGGATTTGGCAAAGAAGGATGGTTAAGTATTTGACCAAATAATTTCACATCACCAGGCCTATGTGACTGCTCTTCTATTTCTGAACCATTCTGAGAATGAGATCTTGTATGGTCAATGGAGGATTGTTTCAGGCTCTTGGGCAAAAGTGGATGCTAAGCCATTGAATGAGGAAATCTTGAACTAGTGCATTTCTCATGGAACAAATCTTGTACAAGATACTGATTACAATGAGTGTTTTTGTCCATCTTGGAGAAGTTCTAGACAATGGGAAACTTTTCATTGTTTTTGTCTTTACATTTCCATTTATTCTGGGGAGTGGGAAAGTGTCTTTTGGCTAGGTTCTGTTGATGTTAGTTTTCGCTCCACATCAAGGATGATTTGAAAGCAGGTCTCCGGTTTCCGCTCCACCCCTTCATTCCCGAGGGGCTGAACTACTACATTGTCAGCCTCGATCAACCTCACCTGAACTCTATACGTACTCTAGTCAGTACGATTTTACTTTTCTTTCACCAAGGCCTTCCCCTTGAAATTAAGACCTTCGCCGCCTCTGCCAAATAAAACAAAATCCTGCCAGCACCCTGGGCCAGGTCAGTTATTACTTGTCCTATGGGCCTGGGTACAAACTTCTTCAAGGCTTCCCTTCCAAAGTCTCGGCCTGGAAGAGAAAATATATCTTTCTTGTGTAACCCTGTGGGTGGCCCTTCCTGATGCACTAGAGAAAAGGAGTGAAAGACGTCAGGGAGGAGTTGAGCAAGTAGGTCCAGGCCTGGATGCAAAACCTCATGGATTGCGAGATGGATCTGAAGGACTTCTTAAGCGAAGAGAAGTTAATCCAGGTCGGGCTAAGTTTCCGATTAATGGTGACCATATTTTGTTCACAATTCGTAGGAAAGTTGCTCAAGCGTTTTTCAGTTTGAAGGGCATTACTTTATGACAGTATAGACTCAGCTCGGTTACAATTACAGTTTTTTCCTGATCTTCTAGGTGCATTTGTATTTGGTTGTAGCCGTAGTAGGCATCCATGATGTTCAGCAACTCATGCCCCGAGGTTGCGTCTACTAGGCGATCTATTTTGCGGATATGGAAACTGTGCTTTTGGTAGATTTGTTGAGGTCGGTGTAGTAAACCCACATGCGCCACTTACCATTTACTTTTTTCACGAGAACTGGGTTGGCTACCCAACTCAGATATTGGACCTCTCTAACAGAATGTGTTGCAAGAAGCTTCCCGATCTCCCCTTCTACTACCCTTTACCTCTCTAGGACGAGGTTCCTTTTCCTTTGCTTGACTGACCTGACTAAAGAGCCCCGTAAGTATTAAATTCCCATCCTAGAAACTAGAGATCGGATTTGCTTGTCACACTTGGCACCTCACAAGCTTCTCACATGCACATCCTATCATGCATTGAGAACATCTCCCATATTTATTAGTTGTAATTCACGGGAGATGTTCCCAATGCTCGGCGGATGTCCCTGTGAGGTGCCTATTTGTGACGAGCAGATCCCATCACTAGACATCATAACTTCTCATTGAAATATCCTCCAATCATGAATGATTACTAGGGTCAAGCTTGAGTGTAACAGAATTTCCATCAATACCACAATTAGGAGCAAACTTGATGTTAAGTGAATTGTTGATTGGTTTGCAAGATGTACCCTTCTCATTGTACTCTAGAGTAGGATTTGGATTTGGCATAAAAGGATGGCTAGGGATTTGACCAAATAGTTTCATATCACCAGTCCTATGTTACTGCTCTTCTGTTTCTGAACCATTCCTAGAATGTGATCTTGTATGGTCAACGGAGGATTGTTCCAGGCTTTTGGGCAGAAGTGGAAGCCCAACCATTAAATGATCTCATGGTACAAATCGTGTACAAGATACTGATTACAATGAGAGTTTCTGTCCATCTTGAGAAGTTTTGGACAATGGCATACTTTTCACTACTTTTTGTCTCTGCATTTCCATTTATTATGGGGAGCGGGAAAGTGTCCTTTGGCTATGCTCTGTTGAGGTCAATTTCTGATCCACTTAAAGAATGCTCTAAAATCAGTTCTTTGGCTTCCACTCCAACCCTTCATTCCCGAGGTGCTAAACTACCACAATGTCATCCTCCATCAACTACACCCGAACTCTATACGTACCCTGGTCGGTACGATTTGACTTTTCTTTCACCTCGGCCTTACCCTCGACATTAAGACCTTCGTCGCCTTTGCCAAATAAAACAAAATCCTACTAGCACCTTGTACAAGGTCAGTTATTACTTGTCCTATCGGCCTAGGTACAAGCTTCTTTAAGGCTTCCCTTCCAAAGTCACGACTTGGAAGAGCAAATATGTCTTTCTTGCGTTGTCTAGTGGATGGCCTTCTCGACGCATTAGAGAGGAGTGAAAGACGTCGGGGAGGAGTTGAGCGAGAAGGTCCAATCCAGGATGCGGAACCTCATGGACCACGAGGTGGATCTGAAGGACTTTTTGACCGAGGAGAAGTTAATCCAGGCCAGGCTGAGTTTCTAATTAATGGAGAAAATATTTTGTTCACAAGTTGTTGGAAAGTTGCTCTAGCAGTTTTTTGTCTGAATGTCATTACTTTATAACAGTATAGCCCTAACTTGGTTACAAACGCAGTTTTTTCCTGATTTTCTGGGTCCATTCAGATTTGGTTGTAGCCGTAGTAGGAATCTATGAGGCTCAACAACTCATGCCCTGAGGTCACGTCTACCAAGCGGTCTATTTTGGGGATATGGAAGCTATGCTTTTGGCAGCTCTGTTTATGTTGGTGTAGTTGATGCACATGTGTCATTTGCCATTCGCTTTTTTCTCAAGAACTCGGTTGGCTACCCAGCTCAGATACTGGACCTCTCTAACGAAATCTGCTGCAAGGAGATTCCCGACATCCTCTCCTATTACAGTACTACCCTTCACATCCCTAGGGCAAGGTTTCTTTTCCTTTGCCTAACCGGCCTAGCTAAAGAGCACTGTATGTATTATATTCCCATCCTAGAAACCATAGCTCCTCATTGGAATATCCTCCAAACGTGAATGACTAATAAGATCAAGCTTGAGTGTAACAGAATTTCCATAAATACCATGATTTGGAGCAAACTTGAAGTTCAACAAATTGTTGCTTGGTTTGCAAGATGTACCATTCTCATTATTCTTTGGAGAAATAGGATTTGGATTTGGCATTGAAGGATGGCTAAGGATCTAACCAAATGGTTTCACATCACTATGCCTATGTGACTGCTCTTCTATTTCCAAACCATTATGGGAATGACATCTTGTATGGTTAATGGAGGATTGTTCCAGGCTCTTGGGCAGAAGTGGAAGCTCAACCATTGAATTAGGGAATCTTGAACTAGTGCATTTCTCATGGAACAAATCCTATACAAGATAGTGATTACAATAAGAGTTTTTGTCCATCTTGGAGAAGTTCTGGACAATGGCCTTTGCTTTTTGCCTCTACATTTTCATTTATTCTGGAGGGTAGGAAAGTGTCCTTTGGCTAGGCTCTGTTGAGGTCAGTTTCTGCTCCACTTCGAGGATGCTCTGAAAGTAGGTCTTTGATTTCTACTCCACCTCTTCATTCCCAAGGTGCTAAACTACTACATTATCAGCCTCGACCAACTTCACCCAAACTCTATATGTACCCTGGTCAATACGATTTCACTTTTCTTTCACCTCGCCCATCCCCTACATTAAGACCTTTGCCGCCTCTACGAAATAAAACAATATCCTGCCAGCACCCTGGGCAAGGTCAGTTATTACTTGTCCTATAGGCCCGGGTACAAGCTTTGTCAAGGCTCCCCTTCCAAAGTCTCGGCTTAAAAGATCAAATAATTCTTTCTTGCATTTTCTGGTGGGTGGCCCTTCCCAACTTACTGGAGTGGAGTGAAAGACATCGGGGAGGAGTTGAGCGAGCTGGTGCAGGCCAAGATGCGGAAATCTTGTGGATTGCTAGCTGGATTTGAAGGACTTCTTGGCCGATGAGAAGTTAATCCAGACTCGACTGAGTTTCCAATTAATGGAGAAAATATTTTTTTTCACAAGTTGTTGGAATGTTGCTCTAGCTTATTTTAGTTTGAAGGGCATTACTTTATAATAGTATTGCCAGCTCGGTTACAGAAGGCGATCATGAAGCTTAGTAGCACATGCCGCGAGGTCGCGTCTACCAAGCGGTTTATTTTGGGGTTATGGAAAATGTCCTTTTAGCAGGTTTGTTGAGGTCGTTGTAGTCGACACACATGCGCCACTTGCCATTCCTGTTTTTCTCGAGAAATGGGTCGGCTACCCAACTCAGATATTAGACCTTTCTAACGAAGTCTGTTGCAAGGAGCTTCTAGATCTCCTCACCTACTACTCTCCACCTCTTTGGGGCGAGGTTCCTTTTCCTTTGCCTGACCAACCTAACTAAAGAGCCTCATCTGTATTATATTCCCATACTAGAAATCGTATCTCCTCATTGGAATATCCTCTAAACGTGAATGATTACTAGGATTAAGCTTGAGTGTAACAGAATTTCCATCAATACCATGATTAGGAGCAAACTTGAAGTTTAATGAATTACTGCTTGGTTTGCAAGATGTACCCTTCTCATTGTTCTTTAGAGAAATAGGATTTGGATTTGGTATATAAGGATGGCTAAGGATCTAACCAAATAGTTTCACATCACTAAACCTATGTGACTGCTCTTCTGTTTCTGAACCATTTCGGGAATGACATCTTGCATGGTTAATGGAGGATCGTTGCAGGCTCTTGGGCTGAAGTGGAAGCTCAGCCATTGAATAAGGGAATCTTGAACTAGTGCATTTCTAATGGAAAAAATCATGTAGAAGATACTGATCACATTAAGAGTTTCTGTCCATCTTGGAGAAGATCTAGACAATGGCAGAATTTTCACTACTTTTTGTCTCTGCATTTTAATTTATTTTGGGGAACGGGAAAGTGTCCTTTGGCTAGGCTCTGTTAGGTCAATTTCTGCTCCACCCCTTTCATTCCTGAGGTGCTAAACTACTACATTGTTAGCCTTGATCAACTGCACCCGAACTTTATTCATACCCTGGTCAGTACAAAATCACTTTTCCTTCACCTCGACCTTCCCCTTGACATTAAAACCTTCGCCGCCTCTGCTAAATAAAACAAAATCCTGCCAACACCCCGGGTAAGGTCAGTTATTAGTTGTCCTATTGGTCCGGGTACAAGCTTCTTCAAGGATTCCCTTCCAAAGTCCCGGCCTGGAAGAGCAAATATTTCTTTCTTGCGTTTTTTGCTGAGTGTCCGTTCCCGATGCACTGGAGAGAAGGAGTGAAAGACGTCAGGGAGGAGTTGAATGAGCTTGTGCAAGCCAGGATGAGGAATCTCATTGATCGCTAGCTGGATTCGAAGAACTTCTTGGCCGAGGAGAAATTAATCCAAGTCGGATTGAGTTTCCAATTAATGGCGAAAATATTTTGTTCATAAGTCGTTGGAATGTTGCTCTAGCATTTTTCAGTCTGAAGGGCATTTGCCCTAGCTCGGTTACAAATGCAATTTTTTCTAATCTTCTGGGTTCATCCGAATCTGGTTATAGCCGTAGTAGGCGACCATGAATCTCAGCAACACATGCCCCGAGCTTGCGTCTACCAGGCGGTCTATTTTGGAGACATGGAAATTGTCCTTTTAGCATGTCTATTAAGGTCGGTGTAGTTGACACACATGCGGCATTTGCCATTTGCTTTTTTCTCAAGAACTGGGTTGGCTACCCAGCACAGATACTGGACCTCTTTAACAAAGTCTGCTGCAAGGAGCTTCTCGATCTCTTCTTCTACTATCCTCCACCTCTATAGGGCGAGGTTCCTTTTCCTTTACCTGACCGGCCAGACTAAAGAGCCCCATCTGTATTATATTCCCATACCAGAAACCATAGCTCCTCATTGGAGTATCCTCCAAACGTGAATGATTACTAGGATGAAGCTTGAGTGTGACAGAATTTCCATTAGTACCACGATTAGGAGGAAATTTGAAGTTCAATGAATTGCTGCTTGGTTTGCAATATGTACCCTTTTCATTGTTCTTTGGAGAAGTAGGATTTGGATTTTGCATAGAAGGATGTTGAAGGATCTAACCAAATAGTTTCACATCACCAGTCCTACATGATTGCTCGTCTATTTTTGAACCATTCCGGGAATGAGATCTTGTATGGTCAATTGAGGATTGTTCCAGGCTCTTGGGCAGAAGTGGAAGCTCAACCATTGAATGAGGGAATCTTGAACTAGTGCATTTCTCATGGTACAAATCCTATACAACATACTGATTACAATGAGAGTTCCTGTCCATCTTGAGAAGTTCTGGACAATGGCATACTTGTCTCTGCATTTCCATTCTCGGGAGTGGAAAAGTGTCCTTTGGATAGGCTCTGTTGAGGTCAGTTTCTGCTCCACTTCGTGGATGCTCTGAAAGCATGTCTTTGACTTCCACTCCACCCCTTCATTCCCGAGGTGCTAAACTACTACAATGTCAACCTCGATCAACTGCACCCAAACTCTATACGTACCCTTGTTGGTACGATTTCACTTTTCTTTCACCTCGTCTTTCCCCTTGACATTAAGACCTTCGCCACCTCTACCAAATAAAACAAAATCCTGCCAACACCCTAGGCAAGGTTAGTTATTACTTATCTTATCGGCCCGTGTACAAGCTTTTTCAAGGCTTCCCTTCCAAAGTCCCAGTTAGGAAGAGCAAATATTTCTTTTTTGCGTTGTCCGGTGGGTGGCCCTTCCTGACATACCGGAGGAAAGGAGTGAAAGACGTCGAGGAGGAGTTGAGCGAGCAAGTGTAGGCCAGAATGTAGAACCTTATGGACCATAAGCTAGATGTGAAGGATTTCTTGATCGAGGAGAAGTTAATCCTGGCCAGGCAGAGTCCTCCGGGTAGGTCGTCATCTCAAGTTCTGGTGTTCATTTTCTTCACTTTATGTTGATTTGACTAACTCTCGAGCTTCTTGTGTAGGTGACATGTCGGGCATTACAACTTCGGGGTTCCTCCAGAATATGAGGAAGAGAAAGAAGAGGAAGGTGTCTCACAAGGACTCCCCTCGGGCATCTTCTCTAGATCCAGCTTCGCCAACTACTGCTAATAAAGTCACAGTGGTCGACTTGGTTGAGGAAGATCAAGCAGGGAGCCGTCACAAGAGTCCGAGGTGGCCCAGTCATCCATGGCATGCCCTTTGCAACCTAGAGTTCCAACATCCAAGGAGGTACCCAAGGAAAAGAGCAAGGAGGCCATCTTCCCCGAGGAGGTCTCTGACATGTCCGAGATGCGGTCTGGCAAGCTCGATGCCAAAGCCATGCATTTCTTCATGATGGTAAGTTTCAAAGTTGCGAGGGCTGACAATGCCGTGGTGGCAGAAAATGAGTATCAATCCTGTGTTGAGCAAGTTACCGGCATCATCAGCAAGTTCAAGGACGAGCTGTCGTATTCACTAAGCTCGATTGCCCTTTGAAGAACATGCCTTAGAGGTCTATCAGTCAGGACTATGACAGTATGGGCTTGGAAGTAAGGGCGTAGCTCTCGAGCTGCCAAGACTAAGGTGAAAGCTAGCTTCTCTATGTCGGGTACTTGGTCTCTATTGCGTATAGAACTTTGCTTATATATAGTAGACGGGTCATTGCGCCCTACTTACTTCTCGTACTAGTATCAAGCTCACTACCTCGTTGCTCGCGTAGAGGTAGAGTTTCAACTTGTCTCGTAGTTCAAGTTGGGTCAACAGTGGAGGACTGAGATACCTTTTGAGCTCATCAAACACGAGCTGGTACTCCTCGGTCCACTCAAAATCCCCGTTCTATTTTATTGCTTTAAAAAATGGTAGTCACCACCCAACCGACTTAGACATAAATTGATTCACAATGGCAATCCGACTTGTTAACTTTTGCACTTCCTTAATTGACTTAGGTGGTCTCATGTCTAGGATTGCCTAGATTTTATCCGGGTTGACTTTGATGCTACGTCGATGCACTATGTAGCCAAGGAATTTGCCCGACGTGACCCCAAAGACACACTTGTTTGGGGTGAGATTCATGTTAAATTTTCTTATAATTTGGAAAACAGAATTTAAATCATCAACTAAAGAGGTTGAAAACTGGGTCTTCCCAATCATGTCATCAACATAGCATTCAACTTTATTTTCAATTACTGGAGAAATATTTTGTTTACAAGTCATTGGAAAGTTGCTCCAACGTTTTTTAGTCTGAAGGGCATTACTTTATAACAGTATAGCCCATCTCAATTACAAATGCAATTTTTTCTTGATTTTCTAGGTCCATCCGTATCTGGTTGTAGCCATAGTAGGCGTCCATGAAGCTCAACAACTCATGCCCCGAGGTCGTGTCTACCGGGCGATCTATTTTGCGGATATGGAAACTGTCATTTTGGCAGCTCTGTTGAGGTCGGTGTAGTTGACACACATGCACCACTTGCCATTCGCTTTTTTCATGAGAACAAGGTTGGCTACCCAGCTCAGATGCTTGACTTATCTAATGAAATCTACTGCAAGGAGCTTCCCGATCTCCTCTTCTACTACCCTCCACCTCTTTGGAGGTGAGGTTCCTTTTCCTTTGCTTGATCGGCATGACTAAAGAACCCTGTCTGTATTCTATTCCCATCCCAGAAACCGTAGTTCCTCATTGGAATATCCTCTAAACCTAAATGATTACTAGGATCAAACTTGTGTGTAACAAATCCATCAATACCATGATTAAGAGCAAACTTGAAGTTCAATGAATTGTTGCTGCATTTGCAAGATGTACCCTTCTTATTATTTTCTAGAGAAGTAGGATTTCGGATTTGGCACAGAAGGATAGCTAAGGATCTGACCAAATAGTTTCACATCACCAGTCCTATGTGACTGCTCATCCATTGAATGAGGGAATCTTGAACTAGTGCATTTCTTATGGTACAAATCCCATACAAGATATTGATTGGAATGAGAGTTTTTGTCCATCTTGGAGAAGTTCTGGACAATGGTAGACTTTTCATTGTTTTTTTGTCTCTGCATTTCCATTTGTTATGGGGAGCGGGAAACTGTCCTTTGGCCAGGCTCTATTGTGGTCGGTTTTCGCTCCACTTTGAGGATGCTCTAAAAGCAGGTCTCCAATTTCCGCTCCTCCCCTTCATTCCCTAGGTGTTGAACTACTACAATGTTAGCCTCGATCAACTACACCCGAACTCTATATGTACCCTGGTCAGTGCAATTTCACTTTTCTTTCACCTCGGCCTTCCCCTTGACATTAAGACCTTTGCTGGCCTCTGCCAAATAAAACAAAATCCTGCCAGTACCCCCGGCAAGGAAAGTTATTACTTGTCCTACTGGCCTGAGTACAAGCTTCTTCAAGGCTTCCCTTCCAAAGTCTCGGCCTGGAAGAGCAAATATTCCTTTCTTGCGTTGTTCGGTGGGTGGCCCTTCCCGGCGCACTGGAGAGAAGGAGTGAAAGACGTTGGGGAGGAGTTGAGCGAGCAGTTATAGGCCAGGATGCGGAACCTCGTGAACTGCGATCTGGATTTGAAGGACTTTGTGACCGAGGAGGCTAAGTCCTCTCGGTAGGTTGTCATTTCAGGTTTGGGTGTTCATTTTCTTCACTTAATGCTGATTTGACTAACTCTTGAGCTTCTTGTGTAGGCTACATGTCGGGCATTGCAACTTCGTGGTTTCTCCAGAATATGAGGAAGATAAAGAAGAGGAAGGTGTCTCACGAGGATGCTCCTCGGGCATCTTCTCCAGAGCCCGTTGCAACAACTGCTACTGACGAAGTCCCAATGGTCGACTTGGTTAAGGAAGATCAAGCAGGAAGGTTGTCACAAGAGACCGAGGTGGCCCAGTCATCCAAGGCATGCTTTCTACGGCCGAGAGCTCCAACAGTTGAGGAGGCACTTGAGGAAAAGCACACCATCATGGATTTCCGGACCGCCTTGATCAAGAGCAAGCAGGCCATCTTCCCTGAGGAGGTCTCTGACATGTCCGAGATGCGGTATGGCGACCTCAACGCCAAATCCATGCGTTTCTTTATACTTATTCTATTTCTTCTCTTTGCAGACGAACTCCGTAATCCACTCCCTTGTCAAGTAGTCTGAACGACATCTAGCGAGGGCTGATAATGTCGAGGCGACGGTGAATGAGTATCAGTCCTATGTTAAGCGAGTTGTTGGCATCATCGGCAAGTTAAAGGTTGAGTTGGTGAATGAAAGGAACCACGTTGAGGAGATGGAGCTTCACGTCGAGAAGCTCAAGAAGGAGCTTCTAGAGAAGGATGCTTACCTCGCTAAGCACGAGGTGAAATTTCTCAATGAGGTCCAAGCTTCCAAGGCCCACACTGTCAAAGAGTTCAAGGTTTTATGAGGCTATCTGCAGGAGAGGGAAGAGTTTGGCACTATGGCCTTCTGTTAGGGCTTTAAACACTATTGGATGTTGATGAGGTCGATGTACCTTGAGCTCGACCTCACGCTCATCAAGTCCTCGGCCTGCACCAACGAAATGTCTGACCAGGTCGATCTGGAGCCCGATTCTGAGGATGAGGAAGGCGGGGCCGGTGAGGGAGATAAGGAGGAAGCTAAAGAGGGCATTACCGGAGAGGTTGCTGCTAAGGAGGATGCTGCCGAGGAGACCCAAGATGTCTGAAACCTTTGCCTCTTTTCTTGGGCCGACCTAAGATTGTGTTATAGTGGGACAGGGTCGTGACCACAAGGAAGGTATGCTCAAAGTGGACTGAGTTGGGCTCTAAGCTTGTTGCAACTGACACCTTGATACGGCCCAAGGGCCTCACCACGTCTTCGTTGAAGCCGACAAGTGGAGCATCTGTTGGCTATAAGTCCTTCCTCTTTAGTTGCATCTTCTCGAAGGCCTCTAGGAAAATAATATCGGTCGATCTTCGGGAGTTAACCAAAATCCTCTTTACCTCGAAGTCATTAATTACATCTTGACAACGAGGGCATCTTCGTGCGGATATTGGATCCCGCGAGGATCATCCTTGGTGAAGTAAATGACTTCCTCTACATGAGGGCACTTTGGCAGGTTCTCGTCTTTGTGCTCAAGCTCCTGGGTTGAGTTCCTCCCTACCGTGCTGGTACAACCTGCGACTATAGAACCTCTGGTGATCATGTTGATCACCTCACGAATAGACCTCTCTAGTGGTGGTGTATCCTGAGGTGGTTGATCCTGATCCTGGTTCCTACTCGACTTTGGCACTTATCTTGGTTAGTTGGCAGGTCGGCTTCTATCATTGCGCTTGATGAATTGCTTCAAGAAGCCACGACAGATCATTTCCTCGATCTCATCCTTTAGATTTCTGCAACTTTTTGTGTCGTGGCCTATGTTACAATGCAAGTGAAAATACTTGTTCGGGTTGTGGTTGGCGGGGTCGCTTCTCATTATGGGCGGCCATCTAATGTACTCAGCCATCTTAATCTGCATCAGGATCTCGCCCCTCTTTGCATTCAAGGCGGTGTAGCTTTGATTCTGGACTGGAGGAGTTCTAAATCGCCAGTCTAATATAGAACTCTAGTGTGGAGACCTATTCCTTCTTCTTGGCAACTTGCTTCGCCTGCTACAGGGTAACCGACTTCTCTTCGGCGACTTGCTCTTACGCTGCTACTTGCTGCTCCCCTCTTCCTCTTCAGCTCGCTTCCTCTTCTCGGATAGCTCTAACCGGGATCCTAGCGCCTCTTCTAGTTTTGTAAACTTGTCGGCCTAGTGGATGAACTTCTCTATTGTGGATGGAGGGTTCAAATCAAATTCCCAGTGCAAGTCGGGGTGGTGGATGCCGTTGACTACTGCGGTGAGCTGAAATGCTAGGTTGAGGTTGAGAATTTGAAGGCGCTCCAAGTTAAATCTTTTGATGTAGTCACGGAGCGTCTCGTTAGGTCATTGGACCATGTTGAGTAGGCAGGTCGCTGACTTTGGGCACCTCTTGCTGGTGAAGAAGTGCGTTATGAACTGCTTTGCGGACTGGTTCCAGCTCTTTATTAAGCCCTTGGCCAGTCTTGAGTACAACATCGAAGATGTACCCTGAAAAGTTTTCGGGAAGGCCATGTAGAGGCTGGCATCGTTTTCCCCGTGAAGCTGCATGAGGGACTGGAAGTTGTCGATGTGATCGATCGGATCTGTTGTATTGTTGTAGACTCCAGGTTCGGGGCTTTGAAGTCCTTAGGTCATGGGGCTATAAGGATCTCCGGTGCTAGGGGAGAGGTATGAGTCACCTGCGGTGCTGTTGCCTATGCGACAACCTGTCTTACCTCCCCCTTCTTCTCTACCTCCTCATTGTTAATGGGAGCGAGGTGGCTTCTCCTAGCGTGGCGATGTGCATGTCGACAAAGTTTTCTCCTCAACACCTAGGTCGTGCCATTTCCTTCTGTCCCAATGGGTGCCGTGGATCTATTGTGCTCTTCAACCAGGACCTGGTTTCGGTCGTCAGTGCGACAAGGTGCATCCGGGATCTGGTCCTTTTTTCTGATGCCGGGTTGTTGGTTTCCTGGTTGATGGTGTTGTTGGTTCTAGTTCTGCTGCTGGTTCGACTGTTGCTGCATCAGGGCGGCAAACCTTTCTTCCCATGTTTGCATCTGGAGGTTCATACCGCAGACATACTGCACAAATTCGTGGAATTGGCACATGTCGATCCCAGCGGAAACTATAGATGGCTCGATTGGAGGGAGAGGCACGTTCACCTGGTGTAGAGGGAAGGCTTGGTTCGGCATTACTGGCACGCGACACAAGGCTAGGGGCACTGTGAACTACCTAATGGTCACAGAAGGGACTTCAGGGTGTGTTGTGGGCTATTCTTGCCCCCCTATGGCCTAGTTCTTGATGTTGGCGAGCTAGTTGTTGCCGGAATTGATTTGGGCATGCTAATGGAAGCAGTGGGCACTCCGATGCTTAAGTTAGCGAAGGAGATTATAGAGAGTTGATTGCTTAAGAGTAATGGTATGTGAGAGCTAAATCGCATGTTGTGAGGTTTGAAGCGAAGCCTTTATATAGATGAGTTGCCATGGGCCTCACGATGCATGTCTGAGATCACCGGTCCGTCTAACCTGGAGTCAATTCCGCACCTGAAGATGGACTCCGAGTAAGCTGATAAGGCTTATCCAGGTTCGTCTGATTCGAGCGGGATGAAGATAAGACCCGTTGGCGTGCGGCGTGATCCTGAGGAGATCGGAGACAACTAACTCGCTTCTAGGAGGCTACATGGCACCTTGGTCAGGTCGGTGAGTGTGGCGAGCTGTTCGGGGCCCGGTCTTGGCTGAGTGACCTGAGGTGACTAGGACTGCTCAGGTGTCCGAAGATGCTGAAGTGTCGCGAAGTCATTGCATTGCTCCACGTGTCATCGTGTCATTAGACGGGCCAAATTATCCCTCATCAACAAGAGAGATTTTCTTTGATGATTTCATTAACCATAATTTCGACAAGGGAGAGCTCAGTCCTTTTTGATAATATAGGAGAGGCTTTAGTATTTATCAGAGATGTCAAGGGAGGTTCAAGTCTTTTTCCCTAAGTAATATTACAAAATATGAATAAAACCCCTTAGTGAAATTTGGTTGCAAAATGACCAACCTGAACCTAGTTTTAGCCATAAAACAATTTACATATTAAAAAAGCCCAATTAAATGGGGCAATTAGGTAGATACTGCTTTTAATAAAGGAATATGCCCCTATTTTTTATTTATAGTAACTAAACGGTTGTTATGTATCCACCTGTTTTTTAGGATCAATTTGGAAAGAGTATAAATACAAATATGTAGAGTGCAAAATCTTGTATTTTTTTTGTATTATTTTGTATGTATTTATACCATGCATATTTGTATTTGTATTTTTTCCATACTGGAAGGAGTACAAATACAAATATATAGAGTGCAAAACCTTGTATTTTATATTATTGTGTATGTATTTGCACTGTACATATTTGTATTTGTACTCCTTCCAAACTAAGCCCTTCTTGCCAAACTAAACCTTAGGGAATATTTAAAATATAAGAATATTTCTCTCAAACTATTTCAGGTATTTTACCTTTTTACCCCTTTTTGGACACTTTTTTTTGTGGTGCTTAGTCCTTTTATGGATTTTTACTTCATCTCTTGCTCCCACCCTCTTTCTTTCTTTCCTTTTTTTTTCAAAAAAAAAAAAAAGCTTAACCTCTTGAAACATGTGAAATTGTAAATCAATCATTGTTTAGGAAGATAGATGTAACCTCCTAATAATATGTAAGGTTTGGAAGGATATAATGTAAGGGAGTTGGGATCTTTGGCCAACAAAACACATTCCAACCCCCTACCAACTTGATTTGACACCACCCAACAAAACACATTTCAACCCCCTATCAATCTGATTTGACACCACACATCTCATCATGAAACTGTGACTCATCATAAAAGTAGAGCCTGCCATGTACGAGATATATAATGTGAGATTGTGCTGGTAGGCTGTTGGAAGTCTTTTGTTGGCAGGTGATTGGGACTCAATATAAGGTTGGAGTGCGTTTTCACATGCACACAAATGTGTGTTGGGCCGAACTAAGATAGGTCATGAATGTGGATGTGGCATATTATTGCTTTGACATTTATTATTTTAATTTAAACTGTTGGTTATACATCTTTTTCCTTCTATCTCCAAACAAATGATACTCTATTGCATAGAGAGACATCCCTACAAAAATAATTTTATAGTTTTGCATTATTATTACTTAATTGATTTGAACATCTTGTAAAGTGATTCAAGAATAATTGGTAAATGCGCATCTTTCAAAAGCCTCAAGTTGTTTTAAAATCAATTCAACTGCATCATAAGATCAGTTTGGAAGGAATACATATTTTGTATTATTTTGTATGTATTTATGTTATATATATTTGTATTTGTATTCTTTCCAAACTGAACCATAAAAATAAATGCGGTTCTAGGAGGAGCAACTGATAGCATGACTCAGCCCATTCATTCTTTTGCATCTCGGTTTGCACTCAAACAGCTTTTGTTTTCCGCAAAATTGATAAGTTCCATTCATATACATTGAAAAAGAGAGCTTAGTCGGTTAATTAGTCTCCTTTTACTAAACAAGTAGCCTGTCTGTGGCACACATAGAAGAGTGATGTCACAATCCAAATCGTTGACTGGATAACACATTTATTTGTACCTGTGGTCATATGTTATCTCCATTATTCCATATACATTACTCAACATATCAAATGTATGAGAATTTTCATGAAATTTCAAGAAAGTCTCAGGCCCTGTTTGATTTGTGGGAATAGGGGTCTTAAATCGAATTGGAATGGACTATTTTTATTCCAACTGTTTGATTAGATGGAATCGAAATTCTATTTCATTTCTGCTGGAGTGACATTCTCCCATTTGAGGAAATGGTCATTTCCTATCCTTTTTTTTTGGAATAAAATTCCATTCCTAATGATTTTAATTCCCATTCCCATTCCTGTATGAACAAAACAGACCCCTAGTTTCAGTAAAACTGGAGCAAAATAAGAATACATTGTAGGTGCATTTTTTTCAGCCAAAAATTCACGAATTCATCCAACATTTGGTTTATGCATTGGGGTTTTGTCCTCTTATATGGTATCAAATTTAATAAAATTATATTATATATATAAATAAATTTCAACCCATGAACCATGACACACCCTTATCCATTGAAAGTGTGCCCCACTAAATTCAAGAGATATAACATATATAATAATTTAATGAGGAACTATACTTTCACTAAACCACCCACCCCACAAAAAAAAGGTACCCATGAGAAGGAGCTTGATGTAGGCATGTAGCTAGGATGTGTGGCTGAAATATGAGTTGATGGTAGGATGGAGACAGAGGGAAGCATGGCGTCCTTTCATTTATTAGCCTTCAATTCCTTGCCAAATGACCCACCCAACTTGGAGACTTATACGCACATACTGAACAAGAACAAGCACTCTAAATGCATCGGGTTCAGAAGAGATTTGTGCCGCAACTTGGGAGATCGGTAGTTTATTTGCATTTGATTTGCTGGGAGGGGA
>NW_010729111.1:4683394-4723679 GCF_000365185.1 Nelumbo nucifera | reverse complement strand
ATCAGTTGATTTCCATTCTGTAATTAGAATATGTTTAATTTACAATTAGAATCGAAATCTTTTAGAATCAGAAGTGGTTCAAACAAGAACCAAATGGGAATGGAATTTCATTTCCAAGAAAAGAGAGGGAATGCCCATTTCTTCAAATAGGGGAATACCATTCCACCAAGAATAGAAATAAGATTCTGATTTCATCCAATCAAACAATTGGAATTGAAATGGCCCATTCTAATTATAATTCGATACCTCTATTCCTACTAACCAAACGGGCCCTTTATATTATCAAGGAGTTCCAACCATACAATAATTTTTTGGACCAATATATTTAATATTTGATGATGCCATGATGAACAATTATCTAAGTTGAACCAAAGCTAATGGGCTAGGAGTGCACTGCGCACATGGACTGTGCTACTGCTGGCCCGTTGGTACACACATTCTGGGCTTCAGTTGCATCCCTAAGCTGGGCTTAACCTTGACTTCTAAGACAATTTATTAAATTGCCTTGTTGGGCCCGTCAGTCCATGATACTATTGTAATACATAAGTTAGCTTGCGCCTTGCAGGACAGAACTATAATCATTAATCAGGCCACAAAATGATATGTAAACCTAATAGCAAATATTAAGAAAAAAATTAATTTTTTGGTAGAATTATACACATTTATGTTATGTTTGGTTTGAAGAAAAATGTAAGGAAAGGAAGGAAAAGGTAAGGAAACCTTTAAGTTGTGTTTGGTTTGAAGGAAAAATTAGGAAAAGGAAAGGAAAGGTAGGGAAATCCATACAAGGTTTGTAAAGGTTTTCCCACCTTTCCCTACTTTTTCCTTTAAACCAAACATAGCCTTACAAATCTTGTATTGGTCTCCCTATCTTTTCCTTCCTTTCCCTACTTTTTCCTTCAAACCAAACATGGCCTAAACTGCCACTCGGTCTTACTTTTGTTTCTCCTCTCTCATTATAGTAATTTTAAGATGCATTTGGCTTGATTTTCTTTTTTTTTTTTTCTGGGGGGGGTGATTAATTTATATTCATATATTAGGATATGTTGGTTATTAACATTTATGTACAAAAATTGATTATTAACGTTTTGTAATAAAGGAAAAGACCAAGAAAAAAAGAATAGCGATTTCATTAATACTTTAATTAATAGGCCAATTATAGTCTTTAAGGGATCAAGCGTCACCCAAAGTTATTAGGGGGTCAGCCTTTTGGGCTTTACATTTAAACTGTGGATGAGGGCTAAATTTTAGGTCCATTTTATAAATTTTATAATCAGGCATGCCCAGGCCGAGTATAACCCATGTGCAGGTGTTAGTTAATTTAAAGCCCACGCCAATTATAGTCTACATAAGGCTGCAGTTGCCAGTTGGTTGCAATGTGCACTGGTGTAAATACATGAAAGTGCAAATAGGCAGTGCAAAATTTGGTTTACTTTTTTTGCTTCACATTTGACCTTGTTTGTTTGTAAAAACTGAAATAGGAAGTAAGATGGTGTGATATTAATTGTTTGGGAGTAAAATAGGAAGTAAGATGATATGGTCCCTACTTTATATGGAAGAGAACTGAGGTAGGAGGAAAGTATGCATATTTTGCATCAGTTTTGAGATGTAAAATTTATACTGCTAATGAGACAAAAAAGATACAAAATTTGTATCAGATAGGAGTACAAATCATAGTTACAAAATTTATAAACTCAGGCCAGACCAGACGGTTGAAATGCCCTATGAACTAGCTGGGTGTTATTTGACAGTTTTGATGGGCTGAATTGTAACTAGCCAGTTAACCAGTACAAACATGACCATTGAGCCCTCTGGTTTTTCTGTCAGCTTGAAAACCAGCTTCCAACCATGGATCTTGCATTTGCACGGTCATGATCATAGGATTTAACAAGACCAAACATTCTAAATTGAGCATTGGTCATTTTTTTGGCAAATCTTTTTAAGTAGATCTTTCAACAGCCCAACAAGCCAAAAGATATATTAAACTTTTGGGGTCTTTGTCTTTAAAAGATTAAGACTGTTTGGTATGTAAATATGTTGATTTATTTAGCTGGTATAAGTGAGCAGAAGTGAAGTAAGGCCAAAATTTTCCTAATTTTCAATTATTTTAGTCTTTTTGAGCGTTCATCTTTGGGTCATAATTTCCGTCTTTTAAGTGTCAAATAAGAAAGACAAT
Source organism: Nelumbo nucifera (assembly GCF_000365185.1). The sequence goes on along the minus strand of NW_010729111.1, from coordinate 4,721,503 downwards.
TTTGGTTTTCTGAACTTTGAAAATCCGAAAAGGCCCTGCAAGAAGACTTGCCAAATGACCTCCAAGTTTCAAGGAACATCAAAGCAGTTTTTTATTGACCAATTTTCTTTGGGATGCGTAAGGTTTAGACCCTGTGTGACATGTTAACTCACCCAGCAATGCATCTAACACTTGTACTGTTGCAATAGTTTGTCTGAACTAATTAATGTATCATGTGGAGAGAGAATTGATATACCAGGTTGTCGAATTTAGACAGCCAAAGTTTTTAACCGATCTTATCCCAAACAACAATTTAGACGAGTTAAAGTTTGATTTATACAGAGCAACAGAAAGTGGAAGTCTAGGTTGGGTTTATTCTTTAACATCTTTAAGACGGTGACATGGTGCATCATAATTGGAAAAATAGAGATGTCTGATGCCATCTTTACGATATCAAGTTTGGAGCACCTTTGTAATTAATTAGCAGGATAAATGTTGATTGCTTTGGCTTATAAGTTTGAAAGGAGTACAGTAAAAATTTATACAAAATATAATATTTTGACCTCTACATATTTGTATTTGTACTCTTTTTAAATGGAGCCTTAAAGGCTAAATCATTTAATCAAATAGATATGATCAAGGATGAGTATAAATTTGAACCCCTCCAAAAGAAAAGGAATACAAATGTAAACACATAGAGGGTGTGAATATGTATGTGTGTATGTGTGTGATTGGTTTTTTATGGCCGGCGCCACGGGATTCCCTATAAGAAAAAACCCTATACACACTGTGAAAGTATGGGATTCCAAATCCAATCAATTAGGAACATTACACCATAGTTGAATGTCATATGAACAGGATTTTTACTTATATATGATTTAGACTCGTTTTTATGGCCCACGTATGGGGGAAACAAGAATCAGCAGAGCATTAGTAGGGTTATCAATGGTTGGGTCTAGGCTGGATCAGGGACTCAGAGGGTAGACCTGGTCTTGACCCAAAAAGAAAACACATAGACCGGGTTCGACTTTGGTATGAAAAAGATATGATATTTGAAAAACAACTAACCAGTAAACTGAAATCATAAACGTGATAACAAATAAAGTGTTATTTATCAAAATTCATGAATGAGTTTTGATTAATCAAAACTCTTCCCATACCATATCTCTCCAGCATCATATAATTTTAGACATCTCATATGAGGTTATTACAGATAAACCAAGAGATACATGCATGAAATGTCGGGAACCAATTATAATCCTATTAGTAATTGAGACTCCAAATGCAGACCTGAACCTTGTGTAATAGTGTTGAACTGTCGGTTGGGTTGACCTAGCCATTTACGTTCTTAATTTAAGGTTCATGGTTTGATGTTTTATCATTACACTAAATAATGGCCTCTATGTCAAATTACTATCTCAAGAGTCAAGGCATAAAAATGGTTTTTGACCATGTCAAAAGATCGTCTTTTGGATCGTGATTTGGCTCTTGTTAATGATGTGATTAATTTTAAATATAATTTTTTGGGTTTTATTAATTCTTTTATCTAAAAAATTTCTAAGTTTGTACAATTGGTGGAAACGTTGACAGGTACGATCACAATTCAAAGGAGATACTGTAGTATAAATGGGGATTTGGGACAATACATAAGGGTAAGCAATTTATTAGTTGATTCTCTATTTCTCTTTGATTTTGAATAAGAGTGATATATAGAATATTAGACAATCTTTATTTTTAAAAGCAAAAACAACATTAACAAATACTGAGAATACAACATTAGAACAGCCTTTTGCAATCTTGCGTTGAGAATACAACAGGTATGTACGGATATTCTTAATACAAGAGTGTTAAGGCTATTCAAACAGGCATTGCACTGACCAAAGCCGAGCTTGCAAATACTACACTTTTTTTTTTTTATCACAACATCCCCCTAAGTTCTTAGTTTGTATTTCACTTGGTCCGTTTGTTATGATATTCTCTGGTTTGCTTTTGGTGTATGCTGTCTCGGAGCATGGTTTGTTCCGAAAAAAATAAAAACAAAACCCTAAACCAAACGCATGGTTTGTTCTCTTGTATTTTAAGGATATCTTTATATCCCAGAAAAATACCCAAATCAAATGTCCCCTAAAATCCAATAGCTAGAGTAATAGTTAGAGCTGTTCATGAGTCGAGTTGGGCCGGCTTACTATTTTTTTTTTTTCAACCGACTTGACCTGGTCGAGTTATCTAAAGAGTAAACCGAAACCGACCCTCTATTAAGTAAAATCGACATGGTCGGTTTGACTACTAAAAAAACCTACCAATGCACCACACTGAAGTTATTGAACATCATTTCAATTTTCAGCCATATATGTACAAATATATCGGAATATATATTTTCTGGAAATATATATCTGATATATTTCAGGATATATATTTTTTCAGATATATATTTATTATTTAAAACTGAAATATCTATATTTAACAGTTTTAAATATAATATATATATATATATTTAAATTAAAACCAAAATATATATTTAAATAGATTAGGTTTTTCATACAAAACTGAAGTTTTTTGTGAAAATATATCATAAACAACCAGATTTTTTTCAAAGTTAAACAGACACACAAATAAAATATATCAAATTTTAACATGCATTAAATTTAAAAAAATATTAAATAAAAAAATACTAACTTGTGAATGTGAGGCTTGAGTGTTGAGAAGTTAAAACTTGAGAGTTGAGACAATGAGAGTTAAGATTTAAGAAGATGGGAGAGCCAAGTGAATGAGTGATATTGAAATTTGAAAATCTTGAGAGTGCTTGAGCCTTGAGGAGGCAAACTAGGAAAGAAAGGGTCAAAGAAGAATGAAATTTGGAAGAAGACTAGGACTTGCAATGCCTAGAGAGTAGAGAACCTCTAGTCTACGAAAGAATGATTCATATTTGCCTATTTGGTGTAAAGATCCTTAGAGAGTAGGGGAACTCTCTTTTAATCTTTCCAAAAATGCAAGAAGCCAATCTCTCTAAAGGTGTATAGGGAGTAGGGACTAGGGCTTTTGTTTGCCTTGTAATGCTTGCCATTAATTCCAATTTTAAAGATTGAAAGAATAGATAACTAAGTTAGTAAGTAACTAAAAAAATTAATATTAAAATTAAGTAACTAAGTAATTAGAAAGAAATAGGATAGAGATAACCTATTTAGATAACTCGGTTCAGTATCGGTTCACACATGAAAACCGAAACTGAACCGAATTATCGGTTTACCCATCTTTACAACCTAAAATTGACCGGTGGTGAAAAAATTGACTAAATCGGGTTGGATCAGGCTGGTTTGATCAGTTTGGCATTGTCTGTGAATAGTCGTAGGAAGAGTTATGTGGTCATTGGACAATTTGTGAAGTTTAAGTGAAACTTGCCATTTCTTACCCATTTATAAAAAAGAAGAATGGGATGAATCGTCCAACACCCTGACTTTATATTTCCAATCCTACCCCTCCATGATTTTATATTTCCAATCCTATCTCTTCTTAAAATGCTTGAAAATAATATTAATATTTATTAATAAATAAATAATTTATTAATAATATTAATATTAATATTTCTGAAAATAAATACATAATTAATTATAAGTAAATTACTATTAATAATTATCAATAAATCACTATCAATTATTTCTAAAAATTTTAGTAATTGATTGTTGGTAAAAGATATTGAAATAATTACATTTCTAATCGAAAAATTATAATTATGATTTCAGATAATTATAAATTATTGATTAATTTCATTGGAAAATGAAAGATAGTTTGGTGTAGTTTTTGGAAATTATGGATAATTTATTGATTATTCAATAGATTACTGAAATTATTGAAAATTTATTGATTATTCAATCAATAAATACTTATTGAAAGTTAATAATTGGTTATTCAGAAAATTAGCATAATTCTCATTATTACATTTTCAGAAAATTATTGTTTAATTTTAATTGAAAATAACAGATAAGTTAGTGCAATTTTGGAATTTTATGACATTTTTTAATTTTTGGAATATTATGGGAAATTATTTTAATTATTGAAAATTTATAATTATGTTATCATAATTTATAATTATTGAAATTTTTATTATTATTATCAATGTAATTGTAATTATTACACTAAAATAATTGTTAGTGTAGTTTAACTATTCCTTTTTTCATAATCTCAAATAGTAATCCCCATTATCTAAATTTTTGAAAAATTAATAATAGAAAAAACTGTGAATCTTGATTTAAAATAATGGAAATTAATAGTAATAATTATTGTTACATAATTAACAATTTTCCATTTTGTATCAATTCCAATAATGTAATTATTAAATTACACAAATTTCCATTATTTAAAAATAATAGTTACTACAGAATTATAAATTACAATAAAATATGTTATTTGAAAATACTATGATTACAGTAATATTGAAATACAGAAATTCCAATAATAATTATTAGTGTAATAATTACAGTTTGTTTCAAAATAATTTTATTACACTAATAAATCTTGTTGGAATTTTATTGTAATAATTCAATTACAATAATTATTGTAATGAAAATTTTATTTCTAATTACAGATTTGTTTTTCAAATTAACTTTATTACAGAAATAATTATCTTTGAAAATTTAGTGTAAATTATTATTTTACGGAAATTTATAACAATAATTATTATTGGAATTTTATTGATGATAATAATTACAGTAATAATTATCACTGGAATTTACATTTGTAGAAATTTATTAATGTAATTTTATTATTACTGTAATAATAATTATTAAGTTACATTAATTATTATAGTAAAATTTTTTATTTTCAAAATACTGTAATTACAGTAATTTTGAAATAATTGTAATTCCAATAATAATTATTAGTGTAGTTAAATTAATTATTTTTTTCAAAATAATTATTACACTAATCATTATTATTGGAATTTTGGTGTAGTAATTAAATAGAGTAATCATTATAATAAATATTTTACTATAGTTACAATTTCTTAAAATTAATTTTATTACACCAACAATTAAATTGTGTTATTTTCCAGAAAAATTACTAGAAATCAATGAATATACAAAATTTTCAACCAATAATTTCTTTATAAATGTAATTAAAAATTATAAAATTGAAAAATATATTCAACAATTATAGCTCCAGGAAATAGTTGGTGGAGTTTGCAAATTTGCAAACAAAATATCATAATTTTGGAGACGAAAATATAAAATATATATTAATGTAATTTTGGAAAATTTCTTTAAAATGTAATAAATAATTATTGAAAATTATTGGAATATTTTGGAAATTTGGGAATTTTTATTACATTTGATAGATTTTGGAAAATTATTTAAAAATTGTGATTTTAATTTTAAATTATTAAAGATAAATTAGTATTGGTAAAGTGAAATGATAATTTGAATCAATAATTACACAAATTATTTCTGTTATTAATATAAATTAGTATAATATTGGAAAATTTTAGAAAAGAAAATTATTAATTAAGTTATATTGAAAAATAAAAAATAAATTAATGTAATTTTGTAAATAATATATTTAAAAATAAAATAAGTTATTTAATATATTTAAAAAATCAATAATTTAATATATATACTTTTAAAAATTTACCAGCTAATTACATTCAATATATATCCTTTTAATCCGTTTTGCCAGCAAATTAGACATTGGGTTTTCCCGTGCATCGCGCGGGTCCCCTAATAGTTATCAAGAAAAAGTAGTAAAGCAGCGAGGAATAAAAAAATGGTAGATTCGTAGTTGACACAAAAGAATAAGGGCTTTCACGGAAACGAAAACATATATTCTTGAGAGTACTCCAAGTCAACTACAAAAAGACATAAGCACTGACGTCAGCATGCACGCAACACGGAACGGACGAATATTGACCGCGTGCATGTAATCACGCCTCCGTACACACATCATTTGCTGGAGTCCGGATATTCTCCTCACCGAACGCACCTACGGACCTCACAGCCCATCCATGATCCACCGTGTATTGGGAACATCATCCCGATTCTGGTGTAACCTCTCTTCCGACTCACCTTGGTTCAGGCCCTATAGACGCGGGACGCCCATTTAGCTGGATGCCTAAATTAGGGCTGACGTGGTTACGCTCTTAAGCTTAATTTTTCCATTTCCTCGTGTCCCAATCCAGATTGCTACATTAAACTAATCAGTAATCACAGCTGTATAATACACTTGTCACAAACCGAATCGAAGAATGCAATTGCCTGTTCAGTGTATATCTGTATTTTGATTCAGTTTTACTTGTGTTTGACAAGAATGGATTCATGTATTCAAAGTGACAATTTCCACAATTTGAAGGCATATTTACATCTAAAAATGGATGCAAAGTTTGCATTCAAAGATGGTTAATGTAAAAAAGGTAGATCCCAATCTTGGAATTTGTATTTGTATCCATTACAAATAAAAATCATTAATTATGATCATTACTCCATATGTATTGGTATTTAGTCACTCTTTAATTGTGAGGGCAGAAAATGTAATTTTAATTACTATTTTTTACTTCATTCAATTCCCTCATTAGGTCTTATATTTAAGGTGGTAATTTACATTCTTTCTCATTAAATCCTATATTTAAGTTTTTGGAGCTTTTATTCTTAACTAAAATACCTTTACTTTTGAACTTGATCCCTCACATTGAGGCTATGTTTGGTTTGAAGGAAAAGGTAGGGAAAGGAATGGAAAGCTATACAAGGTTTTGCAAAGGTTTCCCCATCTTTCCCTTCTTTTCCCTACCTTTTCCTTCAAACCAAACACAGCTTAAGTTTTATATTTAAAGTCTTAACTTCCATTCATTTCCATGAAATCCTATATTTCAGATTTTCTTCTTGCCAATTAGATCTACTAACTAAATTTCTATCCAATTCTAAAAGTATAACATGTTTTTAAAACTGTTTTAGAAACAAAACCATTCCTTCATTTAGGTGGTAGGTAAGCAATTCAACATCCTGGTCAAATAGGTCAACCCATATCTCATAGTTAAATAATAAAATCATTAAAATCAAAATAAATACAAAAATTATAAAAATTATAGGAAATTTTGGCACATCTCTAATATTTTATATTAATCATATTAAAAAAAATAAGTGTTATAAGCAAGAAATTTTTTTGTTGATGACGAAAATGAAATACAAAATTTAAAATCAACCCAAAAAATTTAAATTAATTTCTTATTTGGTAGTAGGTCAATAGTTCAACCATTTGGGCCAAATGTATCAAACTTGATGTCATATTTAAATGATAAAATTTTAAAAATATAACACAAAAATTATGAAAAAATATAAGAAATTTGTAGAAAATATTTGGATACATATATGATATTATATATTTAACATATTAAACAAAAATAAGTATAATAAATAAGAATGATTTTGATATAAAAAAATATAAACAAATTTTGACACATTATTATTATTATTATTGTTATTATAATCATCATCATACTTTTGCATGTGCACACATGTTAGTATAGCAAAAATTAAGGCAAAACACTTTAATCACCAAATCAACATGCAACTCTAGCATTTTTTTTTTGTGCTTTTCAAGAGCAAAAGAAGCAAAATGGAATGCTTGTAATAAAATGCATTGGTGCCAAACATCATCAAAGTCGTGCATACTGAGCTGTCAAACAAATGAAGAGTGAATACACCAGTGTTCCTGCACATATAAGATGTGGGCCATGGGTGGGCCTCGTGTACAAGTAAAAGATTAAGAACTAACAATGGATGGGCCTTATCGCTAAGAAGTTGTTAAGGCTCAGTTTGAAAGCAGTACAAATGCAAATATGTACAATGTAAAAACATATAAAATAATACAAAATATAAGGTTTTGCACTCTACATATTTGTATTTGTACTCCTTCCAAACCCAGCCTAAGGGAATTAATTTTTTTTTCCACATGACTTAGACAGAAGAAACTGTATGAACATTAGCGATTGAATCTAAATTGCTCTAGCAGTCTATAGAGAAGAATGAAGAACTAACAATGGAATTTCAAAATCTGTCCCTGGCGTATGTATTGGCAACAGGCATCTCACCCAAGCTGGAGCTACAGATGTGCTAGGTTTAGGATTTTACACTAAGGCTATGTTTGGTTTGAAGAAAAATGTAGGGAAACCTATACAAGCTTTGTAAAGATTTCCCTATCTTTTCCTTCATTTCCCTACTTTTTCCTTCAAACCAAACACAGCATAAGGTCCTGCCTGGTTGAGCCCAGCTATAGATCCGGTCAAATCTACTCTGCTGGGGTTAGACATGGTCTTTGTGCATTCTCCTGTATAGGTGGGTGATAGAGGTTCTAAGTGTTCCCACAACAATCCGGAAAAATGAAAATTTATGGTTGAATATATCTTAAATGTGTATAATTATAACTTCAAACATAATTATTATATTAATAACCATTAAGAGTAAGAGCACTGAGCACATGTTATATGGGTGCGCAAGTAAGTAGGGGTGTCAATTGGATCGGATTTGGTCAATTTGATCCGGTCCAATATGAATTCATCACAGATGGATTAGGTCCAATATGATCCAATCCAATAAATCTTTTGGACCAGTGGAATTCAATGTTTGGACTGTCCAATTTGTTAAAATTGGTTTTAATTTAAATTCTTCCAACCCAAACCTGGTCCATATTGGTTTTTAATCCTACCCAACCCAATATAAATCCATTACATCAATATAATCAGATAAATACTTTGGACCATTAAGTCTTGACTGGTCTGATTCAATATTTCTTATTGGTCAATCCAATCTGTCCAAATTGATTTTGATTGAAACAAGCCAACCCAAAACTGGTCCATTGACACCACTAACAAGGAAGTATTGATTATGATCGTATATAAGTTGACGGAAACCAAGGCAAGTATTCACTCTACATAGCGTGAATAAGTTGAACGAACATCTGGGCCCAATTAATGGGCTTGCAGATCTGTCAATAACTCAAGGCTATACCTGTTTATGGGCCGGGTGGCCCGACGGGCTTGAACATGTTTATAGGCCCGCGGGCTTAAATTCGGGCCAAAAAGCCCGGCCCGCAATAAATTCAAGCCAGGCTCGGGTTTTGTCAAAATAGCCCGACTCAAGCCTGGCCCGTCCCGACCTAAAATTAGACTTAAAAAGGGTTATGTGATTATGTCCATTTGAATAATTTTTTTGATTCAAGAATATAAAACTGTTTTAAAACGTAAAAGAAAGGGAAAAAAACCATATTGTAGGCCCATTGTTCATTTAAATAGGAAAAAAAAACCATTTGAATTTTTAATTCTAATTTGAATAGGGAAAATTGTAATTTTTTTTATTAGGTCAGGCTTCGGGCTCAGGCTCGGGATTCGGGCTTTTTATCAGGGCAAGCTCGGGCCCAAGTTATAGGCCTGTTCGTCGGGCCGGGCTCGAGCTCGGACCTAGCGTATTTCCATTAATGATGAGTAAAAACCCGGCCCGGCCGATGAACAGATCTACTCAAGGCTATCTACAAGAAGGAAATGTGTTTGGACTACAATTTTATAGGTGAAGTAGTGGGCATAAAAGAAAGAACTGGTATTTGGACTTAGACAAGCTTACTTTCTGCTTCTTGAAGTAAAATTTGCACTACCTTCTCTACCTATTTTAATTTTTTCATATAAAGTGAGTCCAAACAACCTTTTTTTCCCCTTTCTACAAAAACTAAATAAATAAAAATAAAAACCTTCTTCCTGCTTTCATTCTTTTATTTAAAGTAAGGACCACATCATTTTACTCCTGAGTCCTGACAAACAAATAAATCAAAATCAAACTAAAAGCAGAAGTAAATCAGAATTAACCATGGGACCATTTACACTGCCATGCATTTATATCAGTCAAAAACTTAACAGTATCCACCCATTTGCTTAGGCTTTCATTTGCAAATGAGTCAAACAAGTTGATGAGCTTCAAGCCTTCAAGGACCACTACCTCACTAATATGACCTGTCCATTGGATCAAATTTGCTGTAGAGGGGAACATGTGGTGCCATTTTGAGCCCCAAGCTATCTTTCCACCCATGACCCAACCATGCATCTTGAATTGCGGAAGGGGAATACACAAAACAAAGAACTTCTACTAGGTTGGTCCAGTCCATTCTGGTTGTGGTTCCGTCCATTTACTAGGGGATATGGGGGTCGCCCCTCTTCATTAATTTTCCCTTTCTGGTTTGGCCCATCCTTGGTCAACCATGGCTTACTTCTTGGGCTTAGTTAACAGCACCCAAATTGCAAATAGACCTGCAACTAAAAGAGAGAATTGGTTTTTCTTCCTTTATTTGAATTCTAATAAATCGAGACTATTGTGTCTGATCCAATTGGAACTCGATTATCACCGACAGATATATACTTTTAACCTGTAATTTGACAATGAGTCTACTTGAACAGTTTAGAGCAAACAAAATCGATCCCCATCCCATTGACAAAATTGGTTCAATTCTTCTGCCTGACCCATTGACAACCTTACCTCCTTTCCATGAAGTCCTTACCATCTACTCGTTTGCAATTTTTCATCCATGTAAGTTAGTCACCGAGGCCACATTTGGTTGCGGTACAAATTTCATTGCACTGGTGTAAATGCATGGGAGTACAAAAAGGCTTTGTATGAATTCTGGTTTACTTTTGCTTGTCTTATTTGCTATAAGAAATAAAATAAAGTGGCCTCCGCTTTATATACTTTAAATGAAAGGGAATGGAGGTAGGAGGGTTATCTGTCTAGGAGCAAGGTATGAAGCGGAAGCAAGATGAAGTGATCCCCACTTTATATGAAAAAGAATTTAGGTAAAACAAAAAGTAAAAATCATAATTGCAAAGAAATGAGAGGAAAACTGAACCGAGTACAAATTTTGCACCCAGTCAAGAAAATTTGCACGACAACCAAATGCAGCCTAAGAAATTAATGCAGTTTGAACACAGATTCCCACTTTATATACCGATGAATGATGCTATTTATTGAAATGCAACTGAAGTTTGAGCTGATAAGGAGAGTAGGAATAAGTTCAAGTTTTTTACGGAAAGTCACAGATTTCATTTCAGCAAACGTAATCCTAGACAAACATACTGTCAAATCCTAATTACTGTTGGAGAAGAATCAGGCTGACCCACTGAAGAGGATTTTGACACATCCACTAATGCAGGTGGTTCTTCCAAACAGCTTTGAGTGTCATCACTGACCATTCCAGAGGTCATCTTCCGCACTTCCTCCTGCGTATATATATGTATCTTGGACACGATATTACAGAACTCACTGTCAACCATCAAAGTACAATTTAGTGGTTGATCAAAGGAATACAAGAAAAAATAACTTAGAAAGTTCAATTTATGAGACATAGTCACTCACTTCCAAGGATCATCGCCTACCATCATCATATCATCCTCACTGTCTGTGTAAACAACCTGCCATCCTTTATTTGGATCGCGTAGAAGGCCTTCCATGTTGAATAGCCGCTCTAGCTCATTCAGCAGATCATCATAACTGTTAAGTCTTGATAAATCAACAGCTCTTCCGACCAAATTTCCTTGTTTGTGAACCTTCACTCAGTTTATTTAGGATCAGCAAGAAAAGGAACTAAGGAAAGGCAATTAATATCTGACTGTGCTGCTATTGCAGCTTACCTTGATGCAACTCCTCCTTGAGCTCTGTGAATTTGGAACTGGAGTTTCTCCAGTCAAGGAAAACCCAAACAGTTTACAGCCAGTTTTAGATCCATCCCAAATTTCATCCTTCCCACAAATTTTGGGTTCTGTGGCTTGTATGGTCAGAATGGATAAATCTTCCTGCGGCTTCTGTTCTTTCGTTGGATTCTGTGAACCTGGGTGGCATCCTTCATCCCTGATAAGACAAGAGAGGTTTCTTTGGGCAGACAAGTTTGTTTGGACGCTCCCACCATGGAAGTTGGTCATATATGGGTGCAGGACGGGATCATGCCTTGACTTGTATATATCACTAAATGGCATATAGATGGTTCTAATTCCATCTGGAGAAAATGGATGGAAATGAGGATTGGATTTTTGGTACATGTTGAACACATTGCAACCAAAATCATTTTTTCCCCAAGAACCAAGGCTGAATTCAGCTCTTCCAAGCAGGGATCTAGGTGGGCAAATTTCTTGACCTTGCAAGACCTTGTGGAATCTATTGGATTCAGAAAGACCTGTGTAAGTAGTGGGCTGTATATACATAGAATGACTGATGTCAGAAGCTGCTAAACCAGTTTTGATGAGATTCTGGTTTGCGAGATTGTGCACCTCGAAGTCCAAAGGGAGGTTTACCTTATCACCTGCATACTGTGGTGACATAAAACCTACATTTTCTTGACCTTGCAAGACCTTAAATGATCTAAGAGATTCATCCAAGCCCAGTAACCCACATCCCGTTGCTGCAAAAGGAAACCATATTTGAATTAACCCAAAAGTCAGACAAATTACGAATTCAATGTAGACTCGTTTAGGGACATCCACGATTAGATCCATACCAGTAGCAGGGTTGTCAGGTGAGGTTGACTGCAGACCCATCCGTAGTTTCTTCAGCCTTGGGGTGGAGGGGGTGCTCAAAGCTGGTAAAGAAATGGAGTGCTCAATCTCCCATGGGGAAACTCGTTCTTGATGTTTTCTAGCAATATCTTCATCCCATCTAACCTATTGTATGTAGTGGCAGAAAGTGTTTTGAGATTAAAAGGCTATACATACCATGGCTACAAAATATTTGAGCTTCTGACAAACTTGCACTTGAGAAATGAAATTACTAGTAAACTTTGCTTTTATATGCAAAAATAGCAGAAATTTATATTTCATGACTTATGTGTGTTTCACTTTAAATCACAAATAGAATTAAAACATATGATACTCATACCCAGATACACTTTGGACAGCTGGAAAAGACGTTAGGCATGTAATTTACTAACTAAGAATTGAAGTGTATGACATGACACCCATGTACAGGCATCTCAGTATCGTAGTTTAAAAGTTGGCAGTTGGCACCGCAGTCAAAACCAGAACTAGTAGTTAGAAGGAACTAAAGCATGTTAACGAACACTCAGACTACACTTTAAGAATCTTACGAAGCAGTTGGTATTTGGAACATAACATCCAGGGTACCCGTGTTATACCATAAAGTTTCTTTAATAAAAAAGAAGTTACAAGTGGCACACACAGGGTGGTCCTGGTCTCCTGGAAGATGTATTCTACATTCAAAATTCAGCTGACTGTACTATCTCAATCATGCAACATAAATAAATAACTTGGTTCTGTAATATAATAAGCCATCATCTTAAAAATTGGAATCTGGAATCTCTATCCACCAAATCACATTGGGGGATCTCAGTCAACTTGAGCCATCTTATGAACATGAGATCTGTGAGGAATATAGTTGTAAGCCATAACCAAGTAGTTAATTCCACATGGATGTTAGACAATAGTTACAATATTAGCAACGATAATGGTCTATTTATTATATACAGTACTTTCCTCATACCCTGTATGTAGTGGTCAAGCAAATTTAACACTTAAAACCAATACAATAGCATGATAACAGAGCAAGATTAACAAGCACTCTAACAAGCTACAACTTTGAGGATTTGTCACAAAGTAGATGATTAAGAGTGTCATAACAGACATTCGTATATTAAAACTCCAGATTGTACATAGCAAATTACAAGGCATGTACCATCAAGCATCTCCATTTTGAATTAGGCCATCTACAAGGATCCAAATCACCTATTCCAGTCACTACACCACTGCATCTGACAAAAAGAGGAAAAATCAAATTCTTTCTGGCAATGATTATGGAGATGGAAACATATAATTGAAAATTTGGTTATCACAAAATACCATACCTTCTTTCTGCTCTGTCTTCCATTTCAAATTTCATTTTGAACCTTGTACCAATTGATATCGGATGCCTGATGCTTTTCACGTATTTTTTGTAAGGTATGACAAACTCTGCAGGACTTGCTCTGCATTTTAACAAGTTTTAGGAAGTATATATCAATATACTTGCTCTTCAGTAATTCATAGACAAGAAATGCATGATAAGCGGCATGATTTTTAGCTTATGGTTGACTTAACTTGCTTCCCCCACCCCACCTCTCTGGATTAATTATCTAAGGACTAAGATCCATGCAAATGCCAGTAACAATGACAGATAAAAAGGTGTCATGACATTCTTAGATACCTCTTTGAAATTTGAACAATATGGTAAACGATAGTACCTTGGGCTGTAGAACACATGGAACATACTTCTGGTGGATATTGCACTAGCCACCGGTGAGAGAACATTGAGATTCATATTGTGGTTGCTAATAATTGAAGTAGGAAGAGATTTTCTTGGCTTAGAAGCTCTTCTAACTCCTAGTCTCAGTTCTCCATCTTCACCCCTTCAAAATCATCACTTAAACTTGAGACAAGGCTTAACATATTTTAATAGGAGCAGCATTTAGGGGAAACAAGGAAACACGTGTACCTCAAGAAGAGCACTGCATCCCCAGAAACAAGGTTCTTTTGACTAACAAAAATACTCCACCCTGTAGTAAGAAGATGCCGCCGTGGCTGACCTGAAAGGTGAACATTAAATTCTATTAACTTTCTTTCTTCAACCAAATAATTGCAAACCAATTCCTATAAAACATACCTCTGTAAATATGGCGGAATCTCCATTCCACTCCATGAAGGTCCTTGGCAACGAGCTCCTGAGAGGGTCTTTGCTGTTTATAATCCTGCACTTGGGGAAGCATCGTCAAGGACTCAAGTCTAATGGTCCAATCTATTAAATCTATTCAAACTTGGGGGAAATGCTCACCAATGGCGGGAAGCAGTCTTCCGCAGCTCGACGAGGGACAGAGAACCCACCATGGGTGCTCGTGTCGGAGGCTGTAAGTGTTTTACAGAACATATGAGGGGTTGATTTGCTCGGTATATGCCCACTCTCCTCTGCCCCCACATCATCCTCGTGCCCTTCGCCCTCTAAAGTCCTCTCCCCTAACTATATAAAAAAAATTCAAAGAGTAAAAGCATCAGCAGAGCCTAAGCTACTGCGTTTAGAAACGTATAAACCAAACACACACATTAGAGCCAAATCAAGAAGGCTTCACAATATCTAATAGAAAAGAGAAACATATCCAGGTCAACAGCTGTCCTTCACGTCTCAATTAAAATTAGTCTATGCCGAAAACATGCACGAGAAACACTCAGGAAGCAATTTAATAGCATTACCTCTGGTTGAGGAAGGAGTGTCACCTGTGTATATACCTCATCATTCTCCTTATTAGCCTACACCCAAGTAAAAGGAAAATCTCTGAGAGAGAGAGAGAGAGAGAGAATTCAACTTCAAGTTTAGAAAACCCATCACTTACAAGCAGTTGGACATTGACAACCCTGCACAAGATCTGAGGTTGGAGATCAAAGGTAGGCACTTCCAAGCATGGGAAAGGTGAGGCAGTAGCAGCCTGCTCCAGGTGACCTTGTGGAAAGTAGACAACCAGGTTGCCTTTCTTTGGCAAGGAGGTGAGGGGGCCAGCACATGCATGCCACAGCTCCAAATAAATTGAAGAAGATTCAGAAGGAATAGAAGTTGAGGAACAAGAGGAAGAAGACGAGGAAGACAAAGAACAAAAACCGATACCCTCACCCTTCTCACAATCTCCTTGACAACATGCACTCTTCTCCCCCTCTTTCACTGCATGGTTCAAATCAATTTCCATGAACACTGGAATTTTTCGTAGAAGTTCAAGACAAAGTACAACCCGCTACACAAGGACCCGCAAGGGAGAGAAGACAGAGGGATGAAGTGAAATTCAAGGGAATAATCACAGAGCTAGAACGCGGGAAAAATGGATTGAAAACGAGACAACAACCATAAGTTCACAATTTGAAGGGTGCCGACATGGCTAGAACATTAAAAAAGTGGATGGCAAGTCCCAAAAGAAAAAGAAAAACAAATTCATACATGGAGAGATACCCAGAAAGGTAAAAGATGATAAGGGAAAGGAAAGGAAAGAATAATAAAGGTGTTCATGTTTGGGAGTGCCCAGAAAGCTAAAGCATGAAAGAAACGGAATGGCGATCAAATAATATCAAGAAATTCAAAATATGATTCCTCACCCATTTGCAGTACTGAGCAGAGGGAGCAGAAGCACAGAAACAAAAGGAAAAAAGCCAATGTTGGTGGTGGGTTTTGGACTGAGACTGTTATTAATCAGAGAGAGAGAGAGAGAGAGAGAGAGAGAGAGAGAGAGAGAGAGAGAGAGTTGAGTGGGTGTACAGGCTGAGACAGTACAAAACGCACACCCCACATCCTTTACTTTGCCTTTTCTTCTTCTTTATTTTTGTTATTTAATTTATTTCAAATTTCAACTCTGCAGTCTCCAATCCCCATCATCCTCCGGATGGGAGAATTTTATTTGTTGAAATGGAATGCCGAGAGGAAATCACTGAGAACAGAGAATAACAACAACAAAGAAACGGACGAAAACACGAACAAAGCTAAGGCATGGCCGAGAGAAAGAATTACCTCATTATATCAGAACCTCTGCAAAATAACTTTAGAATGAAACAAAACAGAGGCACACCAGACCAGCAAAAGCAAATAAACTAAAATAAATAGAAAAGCAACCATAAAAAGCGGAAAAATGGACAAAACAATCTTTAATCCCTTTAAATATTACTATTGTTACAGTGTTCGCTATCATATTTTCACCGAGTTGCGACTTGAGAGATGGGGAGGGAAGAGTAATTAATTGACCTCGACACACACAAACAGACACAGACACAGAGTGAGAGAGAGAGAGAGAAAATGGTGAAAGAGAGATGTCGATGTTGTTGGCCCCTTAATTTTGGCTGCAAATATCGGGGTGTGTTCGTGTTCGTGTTCGTGGGTAGGACTCCATCGTGACTCAGAATCTCTCTTAAGAGAGACAGGTCCTCTTTATTTATGGTATATATACTGGAGAGAGAAAGACCATAAAATAGAGAGAGAGAGAACGAGAACATAATATCGGGTCGGACTCGGGCCCGCGTCTTTGGTGCTGCAGGTTCTGCCTACTTTTCGAATTTCGACTACCCAACCGCACACAATGCATGCCCTCTGGTCTGCGGACTGCGGTCTCTAGTCTACTCTCTAATCTCTCTCGCACTTCGGGATCCCCGCCATAACTCACCCTTTATTTTATATATAATTACGAAATTGCCCAGCCAACCCCCAACGGCGGCAACAGCTGTTCAGCTCCCTCGTCTTTCTCGTTTCTCCCGCGAAGTCTTCGGTGTCGAAAAGCTGCCGCACTCCTTTTATCGTGGGGACGGACGGTGGCAGTCCAGACTCCCAGACTCCAAAGAAAGAAAGAAAGATCACTCGATACATACGACCGGACCTTTTATTTTATTGATTGTTTATTCCACTCGCTCGAGTAACAAAAAACTTGCAGGAAAATAATTCTGTTCACTCGCCCTTTCTGGATGACACGTGTTCGGGTTCCAATAATAATTTCTACAGCACGAAAAAGCACGTTTTTCTGTTTGCCCTCAACAAAATTTATGAATCACGTATGGGTCTGTGGCCCAACCCAACCCAAGAAGGCAAGAACCCATCCCTTGTGGTCGTGAATTCTGTTTTTGAGAAACCATTAAAAGAAGCTTTAGTAGAAGGCCAGATAGTTATTCTGGCTTTTGGGCTTTTGGAGTCTTTTGGGCTTATAGGCTGTCCGGGTATAACCAACCTCATTAAGCCGGAAGCCCGTATGTATGTGAAATACCAGAGTAGTAGATAACGCAGACTACAGTACAGACATATAGCATACAGCGATGCTTTAAATGCTGACCCGGACGTTGATCCGAAAACTGTGGGAGTGGCAGGTCGAAGGGTTCAAGTGACGGTTCACCTGGAGAAAATGATGAAGATTCAAGACCATAAAATTAAAAAAAAAAGAAGAAAACAACCCGGGACCCAGTCAGCTGTCTGGGTCATCGGTTGGACCAGTCCAGTCGGATCAATGACAGGTCGAGAACACCAGAAAACACATACATTTTGTGACCTGGTAAATCAATGGGAAAGGTGAACAAAATCAATATAATCATACAAAAATGTTGGGCCAAGTTTGGATTTCATCTCATGGTCCATGAAGTATTGAAGTGATTTATCATTATAATTTATAATTTATGGTGGGTAACTGGGTATTTGTCTAAGTGCTGTAAATACTGCAAATCAGGAAACCCCTCTTAAGGGGGTCATTTTAATTTGTCACTTAGAGACAAAAAAAAAAAAAAAAAAAAAAAAAATTTTCATTTCTTTCAAATTTTTAATATTCTAGAAAATTTTCAAATATTCTATGTTTTATTAATGTTTGTTTGTTAATGTTTTAATTAGTTCTTTAAAAAAAAAAAAAAAAAAAAAAAACAGAAAGGAAAGCTGCCAATGGGATTGCGCAGGATTGAGGGTACATCAACAATTTTAACAACAAAACAAGTGGGCCTTGGCTGCAAAACGGGGGGTAAAAGTTGGCCAGCAAAGCCCCCTTGCTAAGGGTCCCTCAAGTGAGAGAGAGAGAGATGAAACCAAATTTAGGGTACGGAAAGCCGTGACCAACTCAACATATATATAGATTTCAGCAACTCAACAATAGGTAGCAAAGCATGGTTATTTTGAGTGAAATAAAAACAAAAAAAATAATAAAGAGGGTAGCTAAGCTAATAGCTTAGTTGGTTTGGTCATTTCAATCCTAATATATTGTTTGGAGACAAAAGAATACTAGAATGTTTTGTAGCTTCTACACACAAACATGTGCTCCAGATAGATAGAAACATGGTTTTCAAAACCGGACTGAATCAAAAAAACTGGGAATTGGTTCGTTCCCCCAAAATTGCTTTTTCTTTAAAATTGTTGATTTTGGTCAATAAATCATTGAACCGGATGATTAATTATTCAAACCGTTTGAACGGTTTTGACCATTTTTTATTTTTTTGTTAGAACGGACTAACTGTTCGAACCGATAACTGGACTCCTAACGGATTCGATTTTAAAAACCATGAAAAGAATAATGCATCAGATATTAAACAAAAGGTGTATGCAATATGAACTATCCCACATGTGACCCAGTTCAGGACCATCGGATTGGAATCAACTTAATATAATACTAGTGGGCCGGGTATTTTCGTAGTTGCCTTGTTGAGCAACGCCCAAAGTTACGTTGAAGAATTTGGAGCCACCTTCACTGTCTTTATGGGGTTGTGTCTCATAAATGAATTGTTGGAAATTTATGTCTTTTGTGTGACTTAACAGATTCCATTTCTTCCCTGCTGCATGGATATATCTTTCTGTTCTAATCTAACTCAGAGTCTCAAACAATAAATTAAAAACGAAAAAAACAAAAGATCCCAAATACAAAATAATACAGACAGAACCCAGAAGAATGTGTATTGCCATTGAAACGCGTAAACATAATCACATGCACGCAAAGGGATAATGAGGGGTATTCACAGGAGAATGAGAATAGACAGCACAAAGGGAAACCTACAAAGACACTGATCAAAATGAACAAGTATGTGCTTAGCTTTAATGTTTCTGGCAAGTCCTAGCTACATGAGAGAGAGTGGTTTGATTTCTTTACTTCACTTGAATGTATCAGCTGATCAGTTACGGCAGTGAATAGTAAAGTTGCATGAATGCATGTTTGAAGTGTCTGTGTGCAGTTGCATCGTTGGGTCTGTAGTGTACAGATTGACAGCTTCAGTATATAAATATATATTAAGAAACAATAGTCAATTAAATCATGATGATACAAGTTTTTGCTTTGTGGAGAATTAAGAAAAGGAAGAAAGTGGGGTGCTTTGCGGTGTTCTTTTGTCTGTACAAAAGATGAGACTACTAAGCATTGCTTAACCTTTAAACCACAACGTTTCGACTTTAAAATTTTGAGTTGTCAAACGAACATTTGTTTGTTTCAAAAAGCAAGAGTTTTCAACTTTAACAAAGTCATAGTGGTTGTTAAGTTATATATATTAAAGCAATGCACAGAGGGAGAGAGAGAGAGAGAGAGAGAGAGGGACTCGTGAAGAGAAGGCAGATGGGTTGCATTGGGCAGTCGGTGTCAAAAGGAGCCCTCGAGATTCATGCCGGCTCCTGCTGCTGCTGGGTGCAGGTGGTGCAACCCAGTGTGCACTGTTGACAAACACAACACGCACATGTACACACTGGGCGGGGAAGCCGGAAGCGTTTGCGTTTTGGTGTGTGATGCGATGCACTGATGGCATCCATCGATCTTGGTCTTGTATATCGCCCGCATTCATCGTACCCTCTCTCTCTCTCTGACTAGTCCATTTCTGATTTCTCTCAAATCTCAATCACCAGAACCCTAAACCCCTCCCAGAGTCCATACGCTGACCCACACACATGCACTCCAGGACCTGGACTGACGGTACGAACCCATGACCCTTCTTCCCCTTTGGCTCAGAACGTCTGATCATTTGACTCATTTCCTTAAAGTTTGCATTTTGACCCAGTTATCGTAACTCATAATCCTCAACTCAACCCCATTCAGGACTATATTTCTATTGCATATAGTCACGCTTAAACCTCAATAGTCATCGTGTGTGTGTGTGTGTCCACTGTCTGTCCAGGCCTGCCTACCCACCTAGCCACTCGGTCACTGCACCCAGTAGATGTCTTGATGAGAGATTGAGAATGAGATGAGCCCGAAGAAAGGGGCCAGGTGGGCCGCCATGGGGGTGGGCCTTGGGCTTTCTAAATTCGAACGTAACCCAAAATGCAATGTGGGTGGGTCCATAACTGCATTCTGGGGAACAGATGGTATCCCCATGATTACCAAGTGCAGTGGCATTGTGGCGTGTTAATCATAATTAAATGCCTTCGGCCTTCCTCCCTATAAAGAATTAAAGATTGGCCGTAGAGGGCAGATCAGACAAAAGAGGGGCATATTGTCATGATCATCATCATACATAAACTGATAAACCATAATTAAAGGTTAAGCGTCCATTGTTTTCTGCTCTAGTTCCAACTTCCAAGAATAAGATTAGATGAGCACCGGATTTAGTTTTTCTTTTTCTTTCTTAGCGAGATGGGCAAATAGGCAACGCTAAGGACTAAAGGAGTCTCTGAGTTTGCGTCAAATCAATATTAGAAAGTAAATGAAGGAGAAGGGCCCAGCAGAAAAGAGGAAAATCGGGGGACAGAGAGATGCAGAGATGTCAATCACCTCAAATTTCTCAAAAGCTCAAATTACGTTTAACCAGGCAAAAACACAAGTTGCCGGTGTGTCTGTGACGTACAAATGGAGCGAGTAAGAGAGTAAAGACTAAAGACCGGAAAGAGAAGGAGATTTGACTGGTACGATGCCAATATGCCATTTCGTTCGTATTTACTTCCTAGTTATCATAACCCAACAACAAGGACATCCCGCCTGGAAAGGGAGATCGGTTTGGGACCATTTATTTATTTATTTATTTTTTATTTTGAAAAGTATCACACACATAACTCCATCAGTTCAGCACCAGGAGACCTCTGTACCATGTAATATCTCTGTTCTCTAACAATGATGTTGATTACTGTTTGTAATCTTGTGCTAATTAAATATAATTAGCGACTGTTTGCTGAGAGGAAACGTTTATTAGGAATAACGGCCATTGAGGCATTTCTACAAACGCTTCACTCCCTTGAAACATGCTGCATTTGGTACAAAGTTATGTTGATGATGCGGTTCGCATATAGATTTTTTTTTTCTTTTTGTATTATGATGACAGTACTTAAATTAATTTGGCTTGCTAATTAAAAAGTCTGTATCAATTTTCACGTATGGTGGTGTTTAATGAGGCGATTTCTTTGTATTTAACGTCTAGTATTTCATGTATCGGTCATGTTAAAAACCGATACGTAATTGTATGATACAGTATGATACTATTGATGGCTTTGATGTATGATTGACATAGACACATAATTACTATGTCAAAAATCACTTTGAGAATCATCCCCACCCCCTGATTTTAGGAAGCCAGATGTGGTAACATCGGCAGATTGACTCTTTTTACCAAAAACCACCTCAATGGGATGATCCATTGTATATCACTCTAGTTTTTACTTGATGCTTTGATCCTACGAACCAAAATCTTGTGGATAGTCTAAGGATTTTTCCATGGTCAATTCTTTTAGGCTATATTTGGTTTGAAGGAAAAAGTAGGGAAAGGAAGGGAAATGTAGGGAATTTTTTACAAAACTTATATTTTCCTACTTTTTCCTTCAAACCAAACATAGCCTTAATATCTTAGGTTTGTTTCCAGAATTAGAATTGGAATTGGAATCCAAATCCCTTGAAATTGAAATTATTTATTTCCATAGTCTATTTGATTCAAACAAAAATGATAATCAAAATTGGATAATTCGGAATGAGATCTCATTCCAAGGGATGGGGGAATGTCATTCCACCATGAATAGGAATGGGATTCTAATTCATCCCAATCAAACAATTAGAATCGGAATATACTATTCTAATTCCAATTTCAGACCCTTATTTTCACGAACCAAATGGGCCCTAAATTTATGTCAAAGGCTGACAGACCATGGAGGTAAGGGAGGCTGAGATGTGCCTATCATCTCTGCACAGGTGAGGTGGAATTGTGTTTATGGGCGACAGTTGAGAGCTTATTAGTGTGCTCATTGAGTGTCTGCTTGATCCGGACTGGGTACAGAGAGGAATTATTCTAGGGGAGAGGAGTGCATTAGTTTCCTGTTCCTGTTGCAGACTTTACCAAACTGCAGTAAATGAGAGAACCCATTTTGCAATCTAACACTCACAATCATATTAAACCCCTTGGATTTAATACCTTGCACGGATAAATATGAAATGGATGTAATTACATTGTGGTTATAGATACAATTGCAGTGCAGTACATTTTTTTTTTTTGGGGGGGGGGAAGCTTTGATGAATTTGGTTATTCTTTCCAGTGTTACATCTCAATGACAGGGTTTTTCCAATTATATGAAAGATAAGATTAGCTTTTGATTCCACTTGGGTTGTTTCCTCAGATGTTGATAGATTTAGGTGAAAGTCATAAAAGTGTGGATTGAATACAATATTAATTACCATCCTCTCAACATGTGATGGGATATCCATTTTGTACCTTGAAAGGGTCATCCAAGTAAAGTGATTTTGTGTGAATTGTGGTCCACATGAACAGGGCAATAGTATTTCTTGTGGGTATCTTTCAAACTTCATAAATTTGGTTGGTCCAAAGGTCCCCCTACTCCAAACGGTGGGCACTCTACCCCTGTTTGTAAGGCCAAGGTGGGGAAGGGGTTCTCAAATTCACCATTTAGTTAGGGTGGTTGTACAAATCTTCTTTGTCTCCATCAGGATTGGGTTACGTAAAGGAGCTTGTTACTTTTATAGTTGTTTGAACTTGGAAAAGAAGATTGCGTTGTGTTTGTCCCAAAAGCTTAAAAGAGGAGGTCCTCGATTCATCTTTTTAGGCGACACTTGGGAGACTGTGAATTCTCTTTCACGTGAGTGCTGTTTGAGGGAAAAGATGAACAAAAAGATGATTCTCTCTTCTCTACTCTCTCCCTGTCTCTCTCTCTCTCACACACACACACAAACACTAATCACCTATGTATGGCTGGGGGAAATTGTCTCCTTTAGGCTAAGACCATTGAATTAGAACTTCTAGTCTCAGGGATTAATTGATGAGTTGAGACTGAGTATGTAAAAGGACAACCACAGTTAAACCAAATAATAAACAGGGCTCTAATCCTAAGGGTACAATGCTGGATGTGTAAATGGTTTAGACCAAAGTTTCATACCAAATTTCTGAGTGAACTTAATTCTCTCTGTTGGGGGGGTGGGGGTTGGGTGTTTAAAGCAAAAGTAATCCCCAATTGATTAACTTGGTTGTAAGCGTGTCAACATGTTCATATCAAAGCTTCCTTAGATGGTTGAACATCCAACAACTGCGATGGTGATGTTGGGCCTACGTGCTTGATGATCAGATCGTGATGGGAGAAGTGGGTCCTTCCAATAAAGCATGCCTCTGAGTTGTCTGTTCATATTTACTTGCTTTGATTCCCTCCAACCAATGCGAGCTAGTGTGTTTGGGCTTTGGTTTTATCACAAAATCCCAGAGAGACTTTGGACTTCCTCTTTGAAGGTCATCAAGTTGGGGAGAGTGTTGTCCTTGTCGCATGTTTAATGGTGGAATGGGTCTAGCACTCTAGCTCTTGTGGTTGTGGGTGGGATATCTCAGTGACAGTTCCACTCTCCTGTTTCTTGTCACAACTAACTTAACTATCTTCCCCCATTGATCACAGAGTCCAGAGATATCCCAACGGACGCGGCATGATTCATTTTGGTCCGTTCGTTATGGTCAAGTAATGTCACACCCATGCATAAGGACATGTCGCATCTTTCTTTCTTTCCTTGATTTTGGACACAATACCCCCATTTTTTTTTCTTTTTCTTTCGTGGGTATTGTTGGTTGGTGGCACATGGGTTCTTCTATGTTTATAATGGTGGGCCTGGGCCCGGGCCCATGGTCGTGGCTGCTAACTCATTGATACATATATTATTCAGCTGGTAGGTCACCTCCTTGCCCATTACTTTTTATGCTACATTCAAGCAGTTGGTCCATATTTGAGCCAAGTGAATCATTTCATAGTCAAGCATTCATGTGGATGGCGTACTTCGGGGAGTGGTTGAGATAAACGGTAGCAAATCCAAGTGATGAGGGGAGACGCCTCTGTTGGTAGCTAGATTAACCAAATAACGAGCGCAAAAATAAATAACTTTTATTATTGAATTGAGTAAGAAATAGAAAAAGCCACACAAAGTAAGGTGCCAACTGGCTAGTTGATAACGTATTTGGCTGGTTGTAGCAGAGATTTGAGAATGAATCCTGCCTGGTGGATTCAAGATGAGTCGAAAATCTGGCTATTCGAGCTTGCCTCATTAATAGACTATCAGGTTTGAGCTTGAGCTCGAATTCGGCTTGAGTCATAAGCTCGGCTCGACTTAAGTTCGACTGTGAATTAAATATTTTATAAAAAATACAAATATACATATAAAAAATATTTTTATTTGACATAAAAATTAAGAATTACAAAAAAATAATTATTATTATATCTAAAAATTAAAATTTTTATATTTATTATATACATACATACATACATACATACATACATACATACATACATACATACATACATACATACATACATACATACATACATACATACATACATACATANCATACATACATACATACATACATACATACATACATACATACATACATACATACATACATACATACATACATACATACATACATACATACATATATATATATATATATATATATATGTAAAAGCTCGATTAGGCTCGTGAGCATCATGAGCCAAGCTTTATTAGGCTTGAGCTCGACTCCATTTACAAATGAACCTATATACTAGGCTTGATTTCGGTTCAAATCTCAATTTAGATCGGGACGAACAGAACTTTTCATGAATAAAGCTCAAACAGCTTGTAAAAAGCTTGACTCGTAACCACCCCTAGGCCTAGAAAATGGACTTACCCATTGATAAGGTCTTTGGCTGGTTGTAACGGAGATTTAGGATTAAATCCTATTATGAATTTAGGGGATGGGCAGCTCCATAGACCAAAAGAAAAGAGAGAAAGAGACAAAGGACCCCATGGCTGTATCCATGTTAATGTAACTAGCAACCTCCTTCACATACCCAAGGATCAAGACCATCACTGGATGCATCATAGTTTAGAATTAGAGAGCATCTATCCATACCAAAAAGCAGAAATGTAAGCAATAGATACAAATATCAGATTAAAGTATATAAATGGGGCCTAATGCACACTGAATACACAGTCACAATCATGTTCTTAGGTTAATTTAGGCTCTATAACCTAATCTCCGTGATGGGTCTCCTTTAACAGTGGTTCCCAACCATTACCCCATTAGTTAGCAGACATTAATGGCAAATTATGGGCCCCAGACTGGTTTATGTGCCCCCAAGCCAAGTCTTTACCTCCTTAGAATGATGCTGAGGAGAATGAATATCATAGACATTTTGGATTAAGTTTAGAATTGGGTTGAATATTTGTTAAATTTTCAATGGGCCTGAACCTTAAAAGGAGGTCGATGTAATTGAAATTCTTCAAGCATGCACCCTTATTTGTGGCACTCCAGATCTCCTACCCACAAAATACTACCACCGTTGTTCCCATGAATGATAAGAAAATACTCCATGCCTGTAGTGTCTTGTGGGTAGGGATATTGAAAGACTTTGTTGGTAGGATATATGTGAAATACTGAAAATGACTTCAATGCCCAAAACTCTCTCTTAAATATGAAACTTTTAAGGTAAAAAAATCCATCATCTTTAAAATAAAATCATTAAAGAGATTGTATATATAAATTTTAAATGGATCTTGATATATTTTTTTTAAATAATGTTTATAATTTTTTTTCATTAAAAATTATGTTATACTTTGGGAAACGATTCAACTCTTTAATTAGGTTAAGGAATATGCAGTATGGTATGGTGTAATGAGAGGGAGAAAAAGAAAGCAGCTCTTAAAACAATATTAATTACTTCCGAAAGACATATTTCCAATCTTGCATTTTTTCTGAGAAAATGCCACATGGGTCCCTTGGTTCGCTTCTGTGGATAAAGATCATTCTCATCACGCATACTACCTCGCCAGTGAAGAAATAAAGCATGGAAGAGAGAACCCACCTTCATATTGGTGGTTCTCACAACTAATGTATTTTTTTTTTTTTAAATATAAAATTTGCCTAGGTCTTACTTTGGAGACCGGATTCAGTACTCACAAAAACGGTGTTCATACCGTGCTTACAGCCTTTTACAGCCATCTATCGGGAATATCTCCTCAATAGTATGATTTTATTCATGGGGCCGCAGATATTAATGCATAGGTTGTGAGCAAGGTATAAGAATAATTTTGTATGTATTTGGAATCATGGGCATTTTTTCATTCAATGTGGATATTTTATTTGCTTGTAAAATTGAGAAAAATAATAATTGCAATTATTTATAACAACTAGGCGCCATTAGACACCACATCAGCATAATAGTGAAAAAACGTCTAATTGTTGGACGAAACTTTAAAAAGTAACTTCTGCAAACGATAAACGTGCACATAAAACAAAGTCACCTTTTGCGATTCTATGTGCATAGAAGAGCATGAGAAGGAAAATGCTGAAGTGGAGCCTATCTTGCATCATTTATTGAAAAAACACCCACACTTCCAAACACACGCTTTGTGAGGACTGAGTCCAATTACCTTATTTTGTTGAAGCTGTTTGGCCTTTTATGCCATGTTTTTTAGGAGGGAGAGGAATATGAAAATTCTTAATTCTCCTTGGTGCCCCTATAGGTAGCCCACTGCACATCCCAACGTATTTGGGACATTTCCCCATGACAAATACGGAAGATGTTCCCAATGCATGCTGAGATGTGTGTGTGGGCGCTAATCAGAATATGGAATTTCCTTCTGAACTTTAAGTTAACTTGCTAGGTTAAAGATCTTTTTGCCCATTGGGTCATTTAGGCTACATTAGGCATTTCTTATTTTAAGGGTTTATCTCCTTTTTGCTGTTAAAATGCTCTTATGAACAGGACTAGATTTAGTAAGCACAATATAGATGGTGTTTGGAAGTGTGGGCGTTTTTTGGGACTGATTTTCAAAAAAAAAAAGCGCCTAGACTTGCTAAACCCGTTTTTCACAAATAAACACCTTCATATGTTTGGTAATGTTTTTGCTATGTAGGTAGTAAGCAACATTAATGCTGTTTGGTAAGGTGATTTTCATCACCATTTTTCATGTATGTGCACACATTATACCATTTTCCATTGACAATTAGGATACATGTAAGCGCTACATCATATAGCCATTGGGGGCAACGGTTCACCGATGCATGAAATGTCAAATTTAACATTTCATGAAATAAGAGGGACGCGATTTACGATGCATGCTTGTTTTTTACCATTTTTTCAAAAATTGCCTGAACCAAACGGTCATATAGGCGGTGAAAAGTGGAATCGCCTACATGGACCCGACGTGGCATCATTTTTTAGAAAAACGCCCACGATACCAAACATCCTCATAGTAAGTACGTCAAATGAGCACTTGATAAATATTCTAACAATTGTCAAAAGTGGTTTTTAATCTTTTTCAAGGGTAGATTGGGGGTATTTTAATTAAGGGAAAAAAATTCTAAGTACTCATTGAATGTGCTTACAACATTTTGCCTACCTGATTCAAATTGCTTATAAACACTGAGTTTTAACTGCAGAAAGGAGACAAACCCTTAAAATAAGGGATGCCAAATGCAGTCTTCGCAAAATTTCCAAATGATACAAAAATTTCCGACCTGTCAAGTAAGATTAGAATTGAAAAAGAGTATCCATATTCCTTTCTCCCTTATGTATCTAAGGCTCAGTTTGGAAGGAGTACAAATACAAATATGTAGAGTGCAAAACCTTGTGTTTTGTACTATTTTGTATGTATTTACATTATACATATTTGTATTCTTAAGGTTCAATTTGGAAGGAATATAAATACAGATATGTACAATACAAATACATATAAAATAATACAAAATATAAAGATTTGCACACTATATATTTGTATTTATACTCCATCCAAAGGAAGGAGTACAAATGCAATTATGTAGAGTGCAAAATCTTATATTTTGTATTATTTTGTATTTATTTACACTATATATATATATATATATATTTGCATTTATACTCTTTCCAAACTTAGCCTAAGGGAAAAAAATGGCCAAAGAAACTATGAGGGTCCTACTTGACATCATTAAAAATCTACATAGAGTGATACGTGGCCGCCAATATGAGATGTCCACATGCGAAATCTTTCTGTCTACCTCGGTCTGTGCACACCTCATGTTGGTGTCTCGTACAAATACAATAGAAGGTTCATGTGCCTATTATTATTGAAGTTACGTAGGGCTCAGGTGAGGTTGGGCTTGATCTTGTTTCAGGCTACTAAAATCCTCAATCCAGGCCTACATGAACTGGATCAAGCCCAAGCTTCTAGGCCCAGGTCCAGTTTAGAGCCCTAAAAATTTAAATCTAATCTGTACAAAAACTTTGATTGTATCAAGCAAAGCTGGGGTTTATGCAGATTTTTGGGGCTGAAATTAGCTGTATGATTAGAATTTACATCTGTGCCTTATAAACGCCCCACATGCACATCTCAGTGTGCATTAGAAATAAATCATGTACTTGTCATTAAGAAATATTCTCAATATATAGTTATATGATTAGGATATGCTGTGGGGCTTTTGTGGGGCACAAATGTGAATTACTATAATTGGAGGATGCTGAGACTGAGAGGAACAAGAAGGAGGGCCCTAGCGCACACAGGACAATGTTGCAACCTAAAATATTGGGTAAATTACAGACTGGTATCCTGTATTTTAGGGATATTGACAAATATATATATATATACACAAAAATATGAAAATGAATAAGATATTAGAACTACATTTTCATGGAAGAGAAACGGCAATATGGTTTTAAAAATAAGAAAATTCAAACTCGATAAAAATTTGAGAAGAAAAATACAAATTTCAAAGTAAACTAGGGTGTCTATTTTTGGAAGCTTAGGGTATTCAAGTATTGCATTTTAAAGTTCAAGATACCCATCTGCACTACCCCAAAGTATAGGGTATTTAACCCATTGGTTTATTTTGTTGTCTAAACGACTCGACTAACACACTTAATTGTGTTCCACTGAGCTCGATCTAGGAGAGACAGAGACCCCTTTTCAAGCTATGTTGACTTGGGATCAGACCAACCCGGCTGAGGTCGTCAACGTGCATTTCCGCTTTGCTTTTAAACCGTGGAATATTTACTTGTTGGAAATTTGGAATAGGGTAAACTAAAGATAGAACCTTTAATTATCTTGGAAACACTTGAAAAAAAAATTTAAACAGTAGAAATTATCTAATTTTGTTCAGAATCTTCAGATGACCAAATTTCATACAATTCTTGTAATTTATTATTGTTCACAGTAATAATCACACCTTCAATATTTAATTTCAACCCTGATGAGTGATGAAACGAAACAAGGCCTCTAAGCCTGCTGATACTTGAGAGAATTACATTACATTGAGCACTCGTTATAAAGCTGAATTGCGTTCCTTTTCATGATTCTGCACAGATGGCGTCGGTTCTCTTACGAGAATACTACGTACCCAGAATTAATTGACGAAGCGACAATCCTTTCTGATCTCTCCCTGGTCACCTGCGAGGGGATTGTTTTCAGATAGCAGGAGTAGCGCTCTTGAGAACTGATCATGGAAGTATCCATTGTCGGAAGCCATCTTCTCCACAAAAGGAAGAGTCACGGGATCGGAAACCAGCTGCTGATCGACTAACAGCAGTCCTTTGTGGCTTAACAAGTTTTTGTAATACATGTTATCGAGAATCATGGGCGTTTCACGATCGTTCCTTGCATATATGACTGCCTCTGGATCAGGCTGTGGCGATTGGCACCGACCTTTAAGATACTCGCTGTAGTTGGGATTCAGGGTGGGATCAACGTTTGGGTAGAGTCTGTCGACAAGGTTCACACAGTGAACTCGACCAACTGAGTGAGCTCCTGGAATTAATCAAAATTAAGTGGGTCGAAGTTGATTAGTGAATTGGATTAATTTCATTTGAAAACTGTAAAGGATGTACCTAACAAAGCGACAGTTCCTTCAGCATCAATTCCGATGGATTGAAAACGCGAAAGCACCAGCGACATGGAGTCGTTGTGATTGGGAATGAAGTCGTTGATCACTGCAACATGGCTTTCTCTAGCATCCCTTCGTCCCGTTTTCATGGCAATATGCGGTCCCCCTAGCTGGATATATATATATAAGTTGAGAGAGAGAGAGAGAGAGAGAGAGAGAGAGAGAGAGATGAAATTAAACATACCATTACAACACCTTCCCTCGCAGAAAGAGCTACAATATCAGCACAAGAAACCGTCATGGGGCATTGGGTTTCCAGGGCCTGTTTAATGGTGTTGACGTACTTGAAGTTTCTCATCCCAAAGCTTCTCTGAGATGTCTTCTCCGATACTATGCCGTTTGCTGTCTCCAACAAGAGCGATGCATCGCACGACTGCATCGTTCAAATTATAAAACACAAAACAATTGATATATTCAGTAACTTAAAAGAGCAGAGCATAAACATGCATGCAGTAATTGAGGTTTTATCTGTAAGATTATGAATCAATACCTCCATGCAATCATGGAAGAGGTTTCTGACCCAAGAAACCGCAGTGTTGCCGTGCTTCTCGTACAGCTTCATCACTTCTTCCTTCACTATCTCTTCGGCTTTAGGGCAGCTCTTCGAGTAATAATTTAGCTGAAGATCGCTACAACCTTTTTAACAACATTTTGTGGACAAATTAGTGGCAACGGATACAAGTTAGTGAAAGCTATGTAGTGTTGATCTTACTTATTAAAGAAGAGGCAAAATAAGGTTAATTACCAGCCTGGAAGAGCAAAGCCAACACTGGGAAGAGAAGAATAAACCTTGGGCTTGAACGAGTTTGGTCGTCGGCCATCTTTCTCATTACTCTCTCTCTCTCTCTGAGAAAGTAAAGTGATGGGAGGATTGGTTCTCACTTGTCTATATATAAGTATATATAAGCAGTAGTGGCCGAAGTGCAAGACAAATTAACGTACTACTGCTGCCCGGAGCCCATCCACTAGCCTCTTTCCTTGACCGGCGCGAGCCCACACTCTGCCCTCGTGTGTGGGTGAGCCGATAGAAAGGTGACTTTCCACCCTTCCTTTTATTTTCTTCTTAGGCTGTGTTTGTTTTAGACACAAATATTGCAAATATGTATTCTACATAAATACATTCTCTTCCTCTTCAGTTTATGATGCAAAATATTTTCTTCATAGTTGTAAATCCATTTTGTTCTCTTCTTGTTTGTTTCAAATTGATGTAAAGAACTGTAAGATGGTCTCTCTCTCTTTCTTTCTTTGTCTCGAAGAGTACAAATTCGTAATGGAAAATATCAGAAAAAACTTTCTCTTCAGTTTATGATGCAAAATAGTTCATAGTTGTAAACCCATTTTGTTCTCTTCTTGTTTGTTTCAAATTGATGTAAAGAATTGTAGGATGGCCTCTCTCTTTTTCTTTATCTCCAAGAGTACAAATTCGTAATGGAAAATATCAGAAAAAACATTTTCTCCCTTTTAATTGTTTCATTTTTGTATGAAAAACAAACGCTCACAAATCCAAACCAATATACATAAATTTCAGATTCAATTTTTATATCACAAACAAACACAACCTTAAAAATAAAACAATGCTGTAGAGGACAAGACGGTGGAAATGAATGACTCGGGGGCTTGTCAATTTGAGAACATGCATGCACACCTGCTCTCATAGCGAGGGCCATTATGATCAGTATTGACCCAGAGACCATAGTAGAGAGTAGCAGTGTGAATTCGAGACATCCATAATTTAGAGACATGTACATAGAGATCAGATGATATAGAAAATTTTGGTTGGCAGCCATGAACTCTGCTCTTAAGGAAGGAAGGAAAAGGGTTCAATGTCAAAGTTCTCGGCTGATCTCACCTTTTAGTTTTATATTTGTGCTCTTATTGATTGAATGTTTAAAAAATAGGGAGTAAGAGGATTCCTATACATATCCCAATTAAGCAAAGAGTGGAAGATGAAAGGGCCAAGCAATTAGGGTAAGGTTTAGGTGAGTGTGTTCTATCCAATATTTGGCCATACTTAGAGATGGCGGGCCCCATTTGATATGACCGCTCACAAATCACAAGCGGCTGCTACAGTTGAAGCAACACAAAGTTTTGGATAACAAGCTGGCCAGCGCATAGCTGTCCAAGGCCCCATTATACAGATGAGAGACTGTCTGCACTCTAATAATTGATTCTGTGGGTCTCGATACATGGAAACCTGTTTTCTAGTAATATTAATCCAATAATTAATAAGGTGCCATTTGGTAAGTCTATAGTTTAAATGGCCAAAAGATGTAATGAATTTTTGAGGTTTTGTTTTCAAAAATCTAGATCATTTGATCTATCATAACTTAAAAAACTGTTAAATGAAAGATTTTAGCTGCATAAAGACATAGACTTTCAAATGAAGCTTCGTAATTTTTGGCTATTATGTTCTTTTATGAGCTTTTTAAGGCCAAATTTTTGGCCTTCCAAACTTTGAGAGGTCCTAAAATACCATATGAAAAACTTTCCAAACACCCCCTAAATTAAGTTGACGTTGTTGATGGATTTATGTGGTTTTATATTAATATTAGTAGCTATCCATAAATCACGAGACTAAGACTATTTCTGATTTAATTTATAACATGAACTATATATGAAAGTAACATATTTTATTAAGAATTACTATTTAAATTGAATATAATTTGTATCATGTTACTATATTATGCGGTTTTATATTAATAATATTGGTGCATGTTTCTTGGAAGGCAAGCATCCCAATGCTCAATTATTAGAAAACTAATTATGGGTTCTGGCTAGACCTTGTCATGGACCGGATACCCCAACGGGCTGGATCGGCCCACACCATTATTTTTTGGGTTTGCACAAAATTTCAGGCTTTAAATGTCAGATCCAATTATTTTTCGAGTTGGGTTCGGGTTTTCCCAAATAAGCCCGACTTAATATTATTATATATAACAAAAAATATACATTAGTTGTATATAGTACACATTTGTTTATTAAGTTATTATCAAATACTAACTTACAATTCAGGAAAAATGTGAATTAGTTTATTAATTTATTAAATTAATATAATATTAGTTTATTAAGTTACACAAAAAATAGGACATTTTATGTGTAAATCGGGTTTTGGACTTTATATAAGGGCCGGGCTTGGCCTTGGGCATGAACATTTTCTGTTGATAAAGAGGCAAAGCCCCGCTTGAACCTGGCCCGACCTATGAACAAGACTAGTTATGGGATCAAGTTTATATTTGAATTTCCATTGATCAACTGCATATTTCTTCCCTATTTGCTTCTAGGTTGTATCATGTAAGAAATGATTTAAACACCATAATTTGATGATGGATATGCTATTCAACACAAACAGAAAGGCAAAACAAGATTCATGTAGTCAACCCCATATTATTGAGACAAGGTTTAGCGACCATAATGATATTAGAGTTGATCTTATAGACAATTGGATAAATGCTATTTGTTCAGTTTGAAGATATTATCATCATTATTAATTAAAATTCCGTTTTCTTTTGGATTCTAAACCAATTGGACTGGATTTGGTCCAATCCGATCCAGTCCAATGTGAGTCCATTATAAATGGACCAGGTCCAATCCAATCCAATGAATGTTTTAGACCAATTTAGACTGGTCTAATTCAATGTCTGGACCATCCAATCTGTTCAAATTCATTTTGGTTTAGATTGGTTTCAACCCTAACCCGGTCCCTTGACACATATAAGTCTTATATCAATGGACCAGATATTGGCTTAATCCAACCCAATCCAATATAAATTTGTTACGGATGGACATGGTCCAATCCAATCTAATAAATATTTTGGACCGGATTGGTCCAATCCAACATGTCTTGTTGGTCCATCCAATTCGTTCAAATTGATTTTGGACTGAACGGGGTCAAATCCCAAACCAGTCCACTGACACCCTTACATATGCAGCATTTCTTAGAACGGATTTTATTTATTACATTAGTGAAATGTATCTGTTTTCAGTATGATAAGTATGCGATTTATTTATTTTTTTTTAATTTTTTGGACCACATTTTGGATTAACAAGCCAAGATGACCAACATTGTGGTCTTTTCAGTCCATACTGAAAATACAAACAGAAAAGCTTAAAAGAATGATTACCTTGCTTATTCTTTATACATTAATTTTCACCATAGGAGGAGCACAACATGAACTAGACTCAATTTAAGCCAAAACCGATAATTCCAGTCTAAGTGGCTATTTGATAACAGCTGAAGCGATTGTACTAATGGCTTAGTGAAGAGGCTGCACTAATGGCTTAGGTGGTGTTTGGTTGTATTTTTTAGACGTTTGAGGTCTGAGACCTCAGACCCATTTGGTGTCTCCTAAAACTGATCTGAATTTTGTTTACAGATTTGAAAACCATAGCTTGTGGGCTGGCTCTTAATGTACTCAAACGCGTTTCAGAGCTGGTGCATTGTCAAAATTACCCTTCCAATGTTTTGGAAATGATGCACGTTACCCCTTTTTATCCCCAACCCAAAAAAACCTAGTCATTCGTGTTTTCGCTCTCAGGGATGGGAAGGAAGAACGCCGCTCGTGTTTTCGCTCTCTCATGAATCCATTCGACCTCTCTCTCTCTCTCTCTCTCTTTCTTGTCTTTCCACCTTCGTCACTACAACTTGCAGCGGCGACGGTTGAGAAATAATAATAATAATAATAATAATAATAATAATAATAATAATAATAATAATAACAACACAACAATAAAAATAAAAATAAAAATAATAATAATTATCATTAATTATAAATTATTTTTAATAATTATTAATTGTCTTAATATTTTTTATTAAACATTAATTATTTTAATAGTGATTAATTATTATCAATTATTATTTATTTTATTATTTTTATTCATGTTATTTCAATATTATTAATAATTAAAAAATTAATTATTAATTTATATTAAATTTTAATCATTTTAATATTTTTTTATTAGTGAATAATTATTTTTATTAATTTTTTGTATAATTTTGATATTATTTTGAATTTAATAAGTTATTTTATATGAAATAGTGCTAACTACATTCACAATTACAAAATAGCCTGTTGTAGGGGTAAAATAGTAAAACAAAGCAATTTCAGATGTTGTAGAATTGATCCAACACAAACAACATTATCTATTCAGATTCTCTAAAAAGTAGAAAAGCATCTATGCCTCTTTTCAGATTTCAGATACTTTTAATATCCTTTTAACTTTTCAGACTTCAGATTTCAAATTTATCAAACGCCAACTTAGTGATTCTAAAACATTGTTATATTATTTAATTATTTTATCTATTAAAAGACAAAACAATAAATCATCCATTCAAATTAAGGATACGGAGAAAAAGGCTGATTAGATGGCAAAAGTGGTAATATTGGGATAAATCCACCTAAACTTACTATAGTGAAGTCAACCGATTGGGTTATGTGGTAAGCCCGAATTCAGACCTGCTACCAACACTGTCCCAACTCTTTACAAGCCATTACAATCATACATTTAGGGCTGCAAGTCGGGCCGGGTTAGGTTGGGTTGAGGCCAATCCTATCCCAACCTTAAGTTCTAAACCCTCAACCCTAACCCAACCCGATTTTCAACCTGACCAACACAACCCTAACCCTAACCCTAACTAAATTCCTTCAACCCTAACCCAACTCAAAGTCAATTTCGGGTTAGGTTGGGCTCTACCTTCCTTCCATCCCTTAAAACCTCATAGAATTTCTCGATTTTAGATCTCAACTCAACTTTCAGTACATATATTAATCCTATGTTTCATTAGTACTTGTTTGCTGACGTTTTTTTTTTTTTGTTCTTTTTGTACAAAATTCAGAAAAACAAGTGTTATGACTTACGATTGATCTTGGGTAGAAAACAACATAGAGGAGATGAAGAATAAAATTTTCAAAAAACATAAATTAATGTTATTAAGGTTTTAGTCTTTCTGATTAGGATTAAGTGAAGTGATTATCTTAAAAGAAATATATGATACTATGTGGTGGGGCTATACAAATATCATGCATCTAAACAAATCAATGTACTATAGAGTCGGGCTCGAGTTGGGTCAGATTGCCTAAGGGGTCAACCCTAACCCAACCCGAAGTAAAGTCGGGTTCATGAATTTCAACCCTAACCCTAACCCAAACATCAACCCGACCCAACCCAACCCAACATTTTCGGGTTGGGTTCGGGCCAACCCAGCCCAAGTTGCAGCCTTACATACATCGGGGACATCTTCTTATAAATGATAGGAGAGATATTCCTAATGTGCGGCTGCAATGCCCTAATGGGACAATGTTAGGAGGGCTGTATTGGTAACTGATCCCTACCTTGTAAATCCACCTTACCTGTCAGGTCAGCCTCAAGCTGGAGAGGGTTTGGAGACTCTGAATCTGTTATCCACAAAACATTATAAGAGCCACACAACTGGAACATACAACCATAATGTCTTGTGGGTATGTCTGGATAGCAGATCCGAGCTTAGGTTTTGAGTTCAGATTGAGGTCAATTTAGGTCAAACACAATGCATTGACATGGTGGCATGGAAGAATCTAAATATAGCCTTTCTTGATCGGGATGCTATTCATGCGAAGGGGCAGTTCGAGTTGTATATCCCAATTTATTTAGTCGGCTTGATTAGATTTAAGTTGGAGTGGCTTAAAGTGGGGTTTGAATTGAATAAGACTGATGTAACCGTTTTTGGTCACGTACCATTTTTTGTGATGTATAAATTTTTTTGGCTAAGTACCTCGTGTTTGACCTGGTGGTGACGTGCCTTGGTGATGAGCTACTTGGTGGCGAACTCCCTGGGGGAGAACTACTTGGTGACGAACTGCCTGGTGATGCTCCCTGGTGGCGAACTGCTTGACGACGAACTACCTGGTGGCGAACTGCCCGACAGTGCTCCCTGGTGGTGAACTGCCTGGTGGCGAACTGCCCGGTGATGAACTGCCTGATGGCGAACTGCCCGGCAGTGCTCCCTGGTGGCGAACTGCCTGGCAGTGCTCCCTGGTGGTGAACTGCCTGATGGCGAACTGCCCGGTGACGAACTGCCCGGTAGTGCTCCCTGGTGGCGAACTGCTTGATGGCGAACTGCTTGGTGGTGAACTGCCCGACAGTGCTCCCTAGTGGCGAACTGCCTGATGGCGAACTGCCCGGTGACGAACTGCCTGATGGCGAACTGCCCGGCAATGCTCCCTGGTGGCGAACTGCCTGGTGCCAAACTCGTCACTTGACTTGCTCCTAGGCGGTCTGCAACTCAGAGGATGGTGGAGCTCCCTGGTGCAGCGCAACCCGACTACCCTCCG
>NW_010729111.1:4636529-4679947 GCF_000365185.1 Nelumbo nucifera | reverse complement strand
GCGGCAGGTCGCGCCAGGCCAGCCAGACCGGTGCCCAGGGGGGGGACCAACTTGGTAAGTTGTTGCCTGGGGGCTTGCCTAGTTGTCACGAGGTGCCATGTGTCGCAATTTCACTGGAGGGCCAAATCTGCCCTCATCAAAGACCATACCAAATCTGACCCATTGTTGTTGCTTATCCGATTCAAATCCAAATTTGATCCAATAAGCTAGAAGCCTAGAATCAGAATCATATACCTTTCTTGATCCTAACAAGTCAGATCAGATCGAAAAAATGTAAACGGATTGAATTCAAATATACCCTGATTTGATTTATTAGTTATGAAATATTATATATTATATTATTTATATAATTATATATTATATTATTTACATAATTATATATTATATCATATCATCAGGTTTTTTATTATATTTCAAATTGAATTTGATATAGGCATCCGATCGTTTCCAATACTAAGTCTGTACCATTCATAAAAATGAAAATGGTTATCGTCAAAAGACTCTGATTTTTCTATTTCCACTATTGCCCCTCAGCCATTATACCTTGATTTTTATGACACAACAATTCAAGTGAGGAATAAAGATAGGATATTTTTATTTATTTCTATTAAAATGAGAATGGTAGATGGCATGGGTAATCTGATTATCTATTTCCATTATTACCCCTCTTTAGTCATTATTATTCCAATTGTATTTTATAATAATATATACAATATTTTATATTTCCATTATTGCCCTTCCTTAGCCATTATACCCTAATATCTCTTTAACCATTATATATTTCTATAATTTCTAATAAAAATGAGGTTGTGGTAACAATGATTCGTCAAAAGGCCTGATTACACTTTCCCTTTTTATAGGGATGCAAATGGATCGGGTCGGATTCACATCAGGGTATATTTGAATATGATCTGATAAATTATAGGTCCAATCCAATTCGATCAAATCTTACAAATATTGATTTAGATTCAAATTCAATAAGGATGTTGGATATTCAAATCTGATCCAATCAGATTTAATTTTTTAAAATAATAAATTATTAAAAATAAAATATAACAATTTAAATAAAGAAAAGCAAAAAAAGTGAAAGTAATTTTCAACTATTTTTATCATATATACATGTTTTCTAATAAAAATTTTAAAAAATATAATATAAATAACATACTGGATCCTTTTGAATCAGATAGGGGTGATCCGAATCTGATTCAGTTTTTAACCAGATCCGATTATCCAATCCGTTCCGAAAATCCGTAATGAAGATATCCAAATTTGATAAAATAGGATCAAACTTTGGATCGGACCGAATCATGATCCCTTTTTACCCTCTATGTTTTTTGTTATTCCAATATTTATTTAACCTATCATTAAATGGGATGTACACTATCAAACAAAGTTTTATTCCAATAAAAATGAATACTAACAGTTAACATACTCACTATCAACCAAAGTTGCATTATTTCATTTTTACCTTCATCATTTTTTGCTATTCCGATGTTTGATCTCTCATAAATGTGAAACTATAAAGTGGGTTATACCCAATATAGCCACTATAGCAATTGGGCTAGCTCATACCTCCGAGTTGTGTTGGGCTTGGGTTTTGAGGCTCGTGTGTCAGCATGATATAGAACAAAAAAGTGGACCATGCTAGTATAGACCCATGGCCTATAACGGAACAAGCCAATATAATGTATATATGTATATATATATTATACTATTTTATTCAAGTTATATCATAATTTTATTTTAATTTCATATATAAAACAATTTTATACATCAAAATTCATATAGAATAAAATTTTAAGATTTTTTTCAATTTCTTGTCTATTTTGTTAATTTATTTAACTTTTCATTATTTTTCAAATTTTTAATAAAAAATCATGCGTCTCACACCCCGACCTATGGCTAAGCCCGTTTGGGCTTGTGCTAGAGACCTAACTTTGAAGAGTTTTAGGTAAGGCACGACCCACCCAGGACCACGTGTCGGGATGGCATGGCCTATCAAAGCATAGACAACCCACAAAATCGTGTCGTGTTGGCACGACACAACCCACTTTATATTTTTTGATCAAGTAGTCAAAAGTGCAAATTAGAGACAATACAAAAAAGGGCACAAAAGATAGTAGGTAACACATATACAAACAAATGGATATTCGAATCTGATCCAATCAGATTTAATTTTTTTAAATATTAAATTTTTAAAAAAGAGAATATAACAATTTAAATAAAGAAAAACAAAAAATGAAAGTGTTTTTCAACTATTCTCATCATATATAATGTCTTTTTATAAAAAATAAATAAAATAAAAAATTTATAAAGATATAATATAAATAACATATTGGATCCTTTTGAATCGGATAAGGGTGATCCGAATCTGATCTGGTTTTTTAACTAGATCTGATTATCCAATCCTATTCGAAAATCCGTAATAAAGATATCCAAATTCGATAAAATAGGATCAAACTTTGGATCGGATTGAATCATGATTCATTTTTACCCTCTATGTTTTTTGTTATTCCAATATTTATTTAACCTATCATTAAATGGGATGTACACTATGAAACAAAGTTTTTTCCAATAAAAATGAATACTAACCGTTAACATACTGACGATCAACCAATGTTGCATCCTTTCATTTTTACCTTCATCGTTTTTTGCTATTCCAATGTTTGATCTCTCATAAATGTGAAACTATAA
This sequence comes from Nelumbo nucifera, assembly GCF_000365185.1. Next base: position 4,677,253 of record NW_010729111.1, on the reverse strand, counting down.
AGTGGGTTATACCCAACACAACCCAACCATTGTAGCAATTGGGCCAATCCATACCTCCGAGTTGTGTTGGGCTTGGGTTTTGAGGCTCGTGCGTCAGCACGATATAGAACAAATTATCTATCTATCTATCTATCTATATATATATATATTCAATTTTATTATACTATTTTATTCAAACTATATCGGATTTTTTTTTAATTTCATATATAAACAATTGTATATATCAAAATTCATATAGAATAAAATTTTAAGTTTTTTTCATTTTCTTGTCTATTTTGTTATTTTATTTAATTTTCATTATTTTTTTTTAAATTTTTAATAAAAAATCATGCCTCTCACACCCCGGCCTATGGCTGAGCCTGCCTAGGCTTGTGTTGCAGGCCTAACCTTTGAAGAGTTTTAGGTAGGGAATGACCCACCCTGGACCACGTGTCGGCATGGCACAGCCTGTTAAAGCATAGACAACTCGCAAAATTATTGTGTCGTGTTGTCACGACACAACCCACTTTATATTTTCTGATGAAGTAGTGAAAAGTGCCAATTTAAGACAATACAAAAAAGGGCACGGAAAATAGTAGATAACACACATACAAACAAATGAGAAAGTAATAGTAAAGAAATAATCATAAATTGTCAAACATCAATCTAACCACTTTCTAATGGCCTAAATCCAAGTTCTTCCCAACTTGGGGTCAAGTAGATATTTTCATCCCAAATTGTATTTTCTTTATCATACTTGATTTACATTAATGAATTTTGTTATAGTTTTATCTATTATTTTTTCATTCATTTTCACCCGTGCATCGCAGGCTTCTCCACTAGTAATGAAAAAAAAAGGAACAGAACTTATTATAACGAATGCAAACAATGTTAAAGCTTGGTGGAGAGATAATTATACTGATCACGTTGGTGTCCACTAGACTAAGTAACTTTGGACGAGAAGGAATGAAGTAGTAGGAATGGAGAAAGTGGGATAATATTATCTAGTGGGTTGTGAAACATTCTCCATCACAAAATGTATAATGGTAATGTGATCGGCGGAATTTCAATTTTGAAGCACTATTTTTTGACCAATAACCAGTCCTAATGACGCTAGTCCACGTTTTAAAAGTTAAAATATTAAATAATATTAAGGCCCTGTTTGATATATCTTTTTGTGTGGGTTGTCAGCTTTTTAGAAGTTTGGGAGCTAACGTTTTGCTCTTTTTCCGTTTGATTAGAAAAAATTTAGCCGCCGAAAGCCTCAGTCTTGAAAAGATGTGAAAAGCACATTTCAAACTATTTTCAGGAAGCTCCAAATAAAGCTTTTGCCTTTTTTTTTTCAACTCGTATTCATGCAGAACGACATAAAAACATATACACCTTAATCAAAAGATATTTCAGAAAAACTTACCAAACATCCCCTAATTCTATGGCATAAAAAGGCCCACATTGTTGGGAGTCTTCTCCGATTATCGCTCATGTTAAGATGACAAAAGCATCCCTATGGCTGTACGCATGCTTGCATATTAACTTAGTTATGAAAATACATATAATTAATGACTATCGATATAACATTATACATGTATTTTTTTTTTGTATTTTTAAATAAAATTACATTTCCAAGTCTACAAAGGAAAACTTAATCTATATTAAATGCATATTCATTAATATACCACTCATATCTTCACACCTGTTATGATGTAAAGCTTAAAATTCTCTTAATTAATACATGGGCATTAATGTAATGGGTTCTTTTTAGCCATGTTCAAATTGCAAGTAGAAACTTTGATCTTAGGAGGACAACTTTTTCACCAATCAAAGCTTTGATTCTTTATTATTAACAATGATTTTAACTTTCCTTATTTAAGATATTGAAAAGTAGTTTGGCAATCGAGTCAAATTTAGAGATTTTGGCAAGACAACAAGCAAGGGTCTTGAAAAGTAGATGCTTCAATTAAAGAGAAATGAATAAATTTGTAATCAACTGATATTTCTACAAATACAATTCTTTTCTTTTATCAGGTTTCCAAAATTGTGACTGAAATAAATCCTATGGGAGGAATAGAGATTTTAGCTTTTGAACGCCCTTACCAAACAATAACTTCTTTTTTTTTTGTGGAAAAATATAAACTTCTGAATTCATTAAATTTATGAAACAAATAGATATCATGATAAATAAAATTAATATGAAGACCGTATAGGAGGGTGCAAGTGGTTGAATTTAGTGACTTATATATTAATTTTGTCTTTTGGGAAATGAGTTATTCAGCAAGTTGCAAGCTCCCTCATGCCTGGACCTGAAAGTTGGGTTTATTACTATATTCTTAAGTATTTTATTATTTAGTCATTTTATTCATTATGGAATATATCAATGAATCATTCAGTTCAGCCATTTCAGCCATTATTATATTGAGAGTTTGCTATATATTGCCACTTCTCTTTTTGTTTAAATGATTCCTTAATTTGTTGGTATCATGGTTGTTGAACTGTTTTACGCTTAGCCTGTCTTTTGGCAAAAAACTGTTGATTTGATCAGTAATCTATTGATATGGGCGATTGAACTATTGACCCATTCAATCCAGACAACTGGTTGTTTTTTATTTTAATTTTTTTTTTTTAAATTAGAATGAGCCGTTTGTTCAAACTGAATGGTTGAACCGCTGAATTAATTTTTTTTTATTTTTTTAAAAGGCAGTTCCGAATTGGCTTTTAAAACATTGGTTGGTGTATTCGCTTCATTTTGCTTTATATATATTAGAAAGGGGGTGGCAATAGCAAAAAGGACTGTCTGGGTTGAGGCAAAAGGCCCACCCAAACGGCCAAACCCATTTAAAGAGCATCAAGCTTTTCACGATAAGTTTCTAAGATTGAGTAGGGCCGAGCCTGGCCTGGCTTGACCCGACCCAATAATAGCCTAATGACAAATGGGTCAGGATCTGGGCCGATCTGGGCCAAAGCGTGGCGTCAGCTAGGCATGGCGTATCTTGAGCTTGGCCTGTCCAACGAGGCAACGACCTGAATAGTTTTGGGTAGGCCTGAGAGATGGACTAATTAGATACATTCTCACTTCTCAGACATCAGAACTGAGCCAGACCCAATGCTAGAGAACTCACGAGCACGGCCTCCCAAAAATCACTGATGTTGAGAAAGGATTAAAAGGCAGAGAGATCTTTCAGAAGAGTGCCCAATCAGCGTTCTACTGTAGATTCAACAGCCCCCCAAAAGACAAAACAAAAGCATCATCACGTGAACACACTCCCATTGGAAATATGAATTCAGGTGGAACAGGGAATCTTGTCGTGGTTCATTCATTCCAAACCCATCCTTTTCTTTCTTTTTCTTCTCTACTCAACTTCAGTTGGACCACCTTCACCTTTCATCTTTGGTGGATGAATTTTGGACAGTTTCTGTCATTTCTCCACTCGCTTGCTATTTTGTTATTTCTTTTTGTTTACTTGTATAACAGGTTCAATTACTTCCAGTTTCTGTCATTCACCCCATATTCTGTTTATTTTTTTAATCATTTTAAACAATGAATTATTTGTCTTTATCACCAGGGATGTCTCCTGATTGTCAAAAATGGGAGGTCCCCAGATCAGTCATAAAAAAAAAAAGAATCGAATTATAGCGTGGGCAATACTAAGCACACAAGATTATTGTTATTATTTTTTTGAGCATTAGCTGGAAAGTCTTGTCATTTCAGTAGCTCTCTGAACTGTCAATACGAATGGTCTTAAAGAAACTAAATTTGTATGTCTAGTATTTACTTGTTTTTATTAGAAAAATTAAAGGTTGTTGATTCAGACATTCAGTGACAAGGCTTTCAAATGGGCGGTGTTTTCCCACTGTTTGGTAAGGATAAACCTGTATACCATGTGCCACACCATCGCTCAAGCCTCAGAGAGAGAGAGAGAGAGAGAGATGTTGGGGCTCGTAGAAGTGATAGATGTATTTAGTATTTACATGCAACAATGGCCTAAAGAACATAAGCAATTTTAAGAGATGTTGGGGCTCGTAGAAGTGATAGATGTATTTAGTATTTACATGTAACAATGGCCTAAAGAACATAAGCAATTTTCATCCGTTCCTCTTAGAGGAAAAGGTTAAGTAACATTAACGGAGATAGAGAAGTACTTTACTCACACGCACACACGCGAGGGACTGACTCTTTCTATTCCCATTACTTTTCTGATTTTACAGTTGCAACTGTCGGTGGTGGAATACAAAATGTCTACTTTATATGAAATGGGTCATCTCTGTTTTTCTCTGTCTCTTCTACTGCTCTTGTTGGCTTCTCCTGTCATCTCTATCGTCTCTTTCTCTTCCTTTCTTTGTGTTAGTTAGATAAGAATTAAGAAATAGGTTCAGGATTCTTGTTGAATCACATACGCAATGGTTCTAGCCCAGGACCGGAGATGCTTCTTCATATCGGCAGTGGCAGAGGCCCGTGGTATCCTCAGATTGAGGAGTGGGGAATCGGGTCTCTTTATCAACCAGGCTTCAGACAGATAGGGCCTGATGACAACTCTTTCCTCTTGTTTCTCCTCTTCGACTTCTTCATCTTTGTCTTCCTCCTTCCCTGTCTTCATGTCACATCTGTCTTCCTGTTCTTCTGCATCATCATCATCATCATCCTGGTACTGTCCAAGCCTCTGTAGGCCAGGAATGACACTCATCATTCGTGGGCTCAAGTACATCTTATCGAACCTGAAGCCAAGATCCATGAACCCCTTCACCTCTTCGTATTCCAGCTCCCACAAGCTCTTGCAGCTCATGGTCTTCTGTATTCTCCTGCTCGGATCACCACCTGTGTATCTCTGATGTTTCCGGCGTTTCTTCGTCGAAGGAGACGATGAATGAGAGCGGGGTTTACTTATGTCAAGAAAATTCAATCTTGTGGGTTTTTCCTTGGTATAAACGTTGGTCTCAGAGTCGTTGTTGCTGGACTCACCCTTCTCGTAGTGTGATTAAACAAGAAAAAAAAGGAGCAAAATAAGTGAACAGTCGACGAAGGTTAAAGCTAAACCGTCAAGAAAAGGAAAAGGAGAGAATTACCTGGAGAGGGACAGGGCACGAGATTGATGAAATTTCTTCCTCGGAAGGAGGTGTGGATGGGGGAGTTGAAACTGAAACTGATTTCAGAGGAATCTCTGTGATGGGTCTGGTCATGGTGGGTTGGGGTTTGAGGGACATGGGCTCTGGGAGAAGAATGATGTAGTGGAACCAGAGTCGATCCATCGCTCCTACAAGGTTTGATAATTGATGGTTGTCGGCCATGGCGACACACATACACACCCAGAGAGAGAGAGAGAGAGAGAGAGAGAGAGTGGTTCCTTTGTTGGCGTAGCAAATGGATGTGGTGTTTATGGAAGAAGAGGGAATAAATGAAAGAAAATGAGGATAGAAACGAGCTAGGCATAGGACAGGTAGCCTGGGGCCAATGTAGTCTGGACTGTTGTGGAGGATGTGGGTGTAGGAAACTCAAACTGGAGTGTCTCATGGGCTTGTGGTCCTACTTACACCCTATTCAAGGCTGCAACTCCACAACTTGGACATGATTAATGACTCCTTTGCCCCCTTTCCCTTTCTATTACACCACTGATTGAAAAGCTTCTAGTTCTAGTTGTCCGACTTACCGACTCCTAAACTTATTACCCCTTGTTTGGCCGGTGCACTGATTCTGGTTTTTGAAGCCTTCTTAACCAAGGGCAGTGGAAAGACAAAATAGTCGTTGTATCAAAAGTACAATGAAACTTTATATGAAATTGGCTGCCCTGAGTCACAGGATCTAGGAGGAGGCGTCCCCAATCACTATTTTTGGTCCTTTTGGAGGGGTGGGGTGTCCTTGGAAAGAAGCTTTGATGCCTTGAAGTGAAGTGAGGCAGTCATTATTTATAAGGGTCAGCATTGCAGCCTTTCTTGGAAGTTGTTTGTTTATTCTGACTTCCCATTTAGACTTAGGCGATGTTTTGCATCAATGCCGGAGGAAAAGGGGTCACATCAGAGAAAACAGTACTTCAAACAATATCCTGAAAAAATGTTATTTCAGATTAGCCTTGAAAATCGAGAATATGTGGTATTAAGCAACACCAAATTCAATATTTTCTAAGAAAAGGTTGTGCTACTGCCAATAATGCAATGACATGGCATCAATGTGATATCATCTTGGACATTGGATAAAGAAGCTTTGGCATCAATATGATATCATCTTCCCAGAACCAATGCCAAATACCTACTTAGATTCTTGAGTGAAGAAAGGAGATTTGGCATATCCATTATCCAAATTCCTCGCATGAAAGTATAGTGCTTTCTAAATTCCCAAAAAGAAGTCATTATTTGTTACTTAATTAAATAGCTTTCTGCAGGGTTGGCCATCTCATGGCATATCAAAGCATAGAAAACATTTGTTGACAACTGACAAGTCCTCCCTGATCGGTCTCTCTCCACATTTCATGGAATACATCTTAGACTATTCTAGAATAAAATTTCAAATTGGATCACTCATTGCGAAAACCAGCAAATGAGAAGTTCAATTGCAAAAACACTAACAATCAGCTCGGCAGCTCCGAAGTGGGTCTTCAAGTATCTCAAGAGTCCGAACTCCTAATCATATCTCAGCTCAGAGCTAACAACAGGGCATGACTTAATTAGGCATAGGTCTGTAACTGTAATTGAACCAAGTTGATCGAGTCGAGTATTGGGCTAGTTAGCGAACAGCTCGGCTCGCTTACACCCCTAATTAAGCACAATATTATACTTAAACCACCATGTTCTAGGGCCAACAATTAGATGCATTATTGTAAAGCCTCCTGCATTTCAAGTCTCAACTATCTGCACCATTGATGGGGTTACAGCTAGCAATCTGATACTATAAATTGCTCTGCTTTAATTCAGTTGGTACCATACCTTTGTGTGTAGAAACTAGTGATTATCCGGGCCTAATTTCTACAAATAAATATTAAATGATTTATTATCTAGGAAGGAATAATTAAATACATACGCCCACTTCTGTTGAGTAGATCAATCAGGTAGCAAAAAAAACAAAAAGCAACTATCAAATGTAAAATATTTAAAGATATAGTAATCAAATTAACCAAACCAACTTAGGCTTTAAAAAACTTACCAAACCAAATAATTTATTAATATTATTAGTGTTAATTAATTTGCTATGCAAAATTGAGATCTGGTTAACTTTTATTTGCATAGTAAAGTAATTAACACTAATAACCAGTAGTTCCGAAGCGGATTTCCAAGCTTCTTAGGCTTAAGACTCAGAATCCTAATCTCAGGGTTTCAATAGGGCATGGCATAATTCAGCTCAATATCATTTTAAAATATTTGGTTTTGAACCAATAACAGTATATCAATGTTCAAAAAAATCAGATCGGACATCGGGAGAGATTTTTGGGTTAGAGGTTCGACTGAAATTGAACCGTTATAATATAATAAATAAAAATTATTATATATAATATAATATGCATAAATTATATAATATATATATATATATATACATATACATAATAATTACATTCTATTATCATATATATTTTCAATTCTAATTTTAATTTTTTATGCAAAATAAAATTGAGATTTGAGGTAAAAAAAAGAAGACATTTTGTCTTAGAAAAAAACAGTCGAGGCAAGACACTTTTGGCCTTTCGAATGTCTAGATTGCAAAAAATTTTTTAAAATTAAGTACAAAGTTATGGCCTCCCAAAATTTGAATATGGATAAAAAAATTAATAAAAATCAGTTGATTTTATAAAACAGAGACCGATTCACTGGTTTGCTAATTAGACAAATTGGGGGTTTGATCATAGTTTAACCGGTTCGATGGATGGTCTGTTCCGGTTTTCTAAACATTGCAATAAATAATTACAGAAGTCATAGTGAAGCCTTCTACATTAAAATCTCAATGATCAGCGCTAAGGGGATTACAGTTCGATAGTGAAATTACTTTATTAATTCAGTTGACAACTTTTCGTGCAGAACAAGTGATAAACCAAGCCTAGTTTGTACAAATGAATATTAAATAATTTATTAATTAGGAAAAATGTAATATATATTTAAGCATACAATAATATGCACAAAATCATGTATAAGATATATGATATTTGAATTTAACTTTTATGATATTCTCAGAGTCCAATCAAATATTCACTTTATAATATAGTATAGATATAGATATAGATATCAAGCAATTTTCTGCATAGAGAATATCAGATACGCGACATGTGTTATGAGCAGAGGTGGCTTTCTGATCATTCCGGTTCGAACAAATACCATAAGCTCTGGCATTTCAACGTTATCTCACCTCAGTACCGGCAATTCTAGCACCACGGTCCCGGAATTTGGATTAGCAAGCATTGGTTCCTCTTTGAGTTCTTCCACGTTCTTCAGTGACTTCATCTTTACCAGAGGATTGTGCTGTTGCAGGGACCCTGGGTATGGGTTGTGGGGACATGGGAGAAGAGACGTGTGGACTTAGAATCTCTGGTGGTGCTCGCAACATTGGAGTTTTGGGTGCGAGTCTCTCCCTCACTTGAGCATGCCATTGCTTTAAGAATGTTGCTATTTCCTCTTGAAGCACAATGCACCCTTGTACTTTGAACCCATCTGTGTCCAAACAACCATCCAAAATCATATTTAGGCTGAGGCAGAGTTTAGAGATTGCTAGTTGTTACAAACCATTTCGGTTGCTGCCTGGTGAACAAATACCCAATTTAATGATCACAATGCTGGGGTTCAAATGGGCTACCCGACTTCAACAAATTACACCGTATTGGACTGTTGGGTGCGGTTCGGACCGGGCTCAACATATTTTACACTGCTTTGTGGTGGCCAGGCCCATCCAAATTTTCACAAAAACCCAATTTGAGCCCGCACAAATTGCACCCCTACCCACAGCCACAGGTATAAAATCCAATCCATGCTTTTGTAGCATGTACATGGCTTTAGTTTTTCAAGAAAATATTGGCTATCGAAGGACATGAATCCGACCAAATGCATTTACATTTTAGTTTTAGGATTCAAGGATTTACGGGGCATTCTTTTTTTAGATTTTGAGAGGGAGAAAGTTGGTCAAAGGGATTTTAATTCCTATTGATCAAGAAAACCATATTTTTTTTTTCAGATTTACGTAAGGATCAGGGAAAGTTTATTTTCATGGGTATCACTTATCCGGGTAAGTGATACCCATCTCTTAGGTAGGTAAATAACTTTTCAACCTTTGGGGAAATTTGCCAATACTTGACTGGGATACAAATGCCTCTTTTAATAATGGATTTTTATGGCTAAATTGGTCATTGCCTTATTTGCCTAGGAAATAAAAGAACATTGATAAATACACTTATCTACGTAAGTCTTTCTTAAGAAATACTTACCTAGATAAGTGCATTTACCCAATAAGTAACTTACCAAAAAGAAAACAGGGCCTTAGATATAAAAATTAAGATTTGGTCTTTTTCATCCAACCATGGTAAGAGTGAAATAAAATCCTATTTTTTTTCGAGATTGAAGATTTATTTAGAATTTGATAACGCTTTGTTTAGTTATATACCATATGGCCATAAGGCCCATGTATACCTGTGTCACAAGTGCATAAAGCGGAAGAGTAATGTAGCTGGAAAGGACTTGCACGATCACCCTGAGAAATAACAAGAAAATTTTTGTTAGAATGGAAAAACAGCATCCGTTGGTGTGTCGGGTTAAGTGGTAAATCCACATTCTTAGTCGGGTACGAGGTGGGACCATGCCAATTGTCAAACCCAACCAGTTCACATTGTAGAATTAAAATATTAGTATATATAGGCTTGCTTGAGCATAGGTGTTGGTTTGGAGTGACTTTGGGTTGGGTTCAGTTTGAATCGAACCCATACAGAACCCATTGGTATCCCGAAAAATTAAGAAAAATATATGATGTCCCACTTATGAACCTCGACAAATATTATCTGATTGGTTAACATGTTCATGAAATTGGATGATTGGTCACAAGTTCTCTTGATGTGATATCTTTTTGGTATTATAGTCAGACCCCAAAAAAATATGAATCAGGAACTGCTTTTCACAGAGCACACTTCACACCAACCTCACAGTACATCCCACCATGTATTCAAACATCTCTCCAATCTCCATCATTATAAGCAGCACACAAATATAAGAGATGTTCTTGATGTGCGGTTAGGACATGGTTGTGAACAGCGCTCTGTGAGGAGAAGATTAGGACTCCATTCAAAAGAGATGAAAGATCGATGTTATAGAGTTGCATCAACAGAAAATAAACTACTGCTCTTGGTTCTTACGCTAGCACAATCCGTGTAACAAAGATCTCTGTATGCTCATGGTAACAAGATTCTAGTCCATATTCTACCTGTAAAAATGATATATATGGACGAAATTAAGAGAGTTCAATTCTTGTTTGTTTTGGTACGTATTAACAAGTATTTACCGTAAACAAGGTGAAATGTAGAAGAGTGAGGACAAATTCTGGTTTCCCAAACCAGAAGAGATCGTCATTTGGTTGCACCAGAGGGGTTCCTATGATTACAGCGTTCTTGTCCTTGATTTGAAGAGCCAATCTTGCAACGATGACCTTAAGCTTGGTTCCCAGCACCAATACTATCTGCAAATGCAATAAGATGACATGCCGATGGAGTAAAACACAGTGTAACTGGATAGGTAAGATCGAAGAGGGAGAAACTAAAGGTTGCCAGATGGCCCAGATCTAATACTTACAATCAATGGGACATAGGAAACCCAGAGGTATACATGCCATCCTGGTTCAGAGCAATTAAGTTTGTTAAAAAAAACAGTACCCAGAACTTGAATTCATGTATCAAGGAAACTTTGAGTTGTGAATTAATTACCATGCACATCGACCAGGAGGAATATAATGACAAGAAACCACATGAGAGGGCTGTTGAGACAATAGATATCAGGTTAATTAGTACCAATGAGAGGGCTGTTGAGACAAAAGATATCAGGTTATTTAGTACCAAATAGCTGAATAAGCAGTGAGATGGCAACTGATGAGCACTCCGGACCTGTTGGTTATCTACTAATGGGATGGGATCCATGGCTGAATCCCCAATGAGGTTGCTGTCTAAGCACAGTGCACGAGGTTAAGGCTACAACTTTGGGCGGGATGGGTCTAGCAATGAATCCTCAATCCTGCTAATAATAGGTAACTAGAAGACACTGAATTACTGATGCAGTGATGAGACCAGGTTTCTTTTCCAGGTAACCCAATCAAAGTCTGGTTGGGCTATATCAGACATTTGAAGCCCTGTTCTGGCCCAACCCAGTACTCCTTGTATCCAATGCTAAGCTACATGGCCAGGCAAATTGCCACTCTAAATGACTTAAAATTTCAATTGGTTTAAGCTCCTTGTATCCTTCGTGTAAAAGTCATCTATTGGTTTAAAATTTCAATGGACTCTTGGTGGATTTTTTATCTGAGAATCGATGTAAATGCACATTGATTTACGATAAAAAAAAGTCAGCCAAAAAAGTGGTTTACAATGTAAACTTTACATTGGAAACAAACAGCCAAAAAAGTGGACTGAGTGTGGAGTTTTACATCGCTCCACTTTTACACTAAAAACAAATACATGTAAATGAACCAATGATGGAGTTTTACATCGATTCGCATTTACACCACAATGAAACGCAGCCAAAGGAAAAAAATGAATCTCTTCCCTTGAAAAAGCACTAACTTTTAAAGCAAAAACACATAAAACATGTTGTTGGTTGTTTATGAGAATCCTTAGCGTTAGTGCTTTTTGTTGTTTTGGGCTAAGTGGGCCTACAGAATGGGCCATAGTCCATACAGTAAACCCATATTCCCCTAATCCTGGTGAGTTGGGATTCGTTCCCAAGCCCCGGTTTGAACCAGTCAGAGGCCTTACCAACTAGCCAGTTGACACCTTGCAAGAACAATCCCAGAATTTCACATTTGAATTTTGCCAATTGCCATGCAATAGAAGATAATCATGATGATACATGCATGCATGCAGCAGTCGAAGACCCGGTCATGTTAGCTCTTAGTTGGGATAAGCCTTATCCATTCAGTTTTAATTCTGTTAGAATAGATAAGTCTTCAATTCTGTTCCTAGATAAGTGCATTCTGTTTCCTAGATTAGTGCATTAGATAAGTCTTCAATTCTGTTCCTAGATAAGTGCATTCTGTTTCCTAGATAAATGCATTCTATTTTTTTTGTTGATAAGCTCCTAAGATTAAGGGGTAGTAGTTCCTATTTCTACTCCCAGTTTGTAGCACATAAGGCTATAAATATAGCCTGAATGAATGGAGTTGGCATTGGTTTTTCTACAAACAAACTCTCTCTCTCCTCCTTATTCTAGATCCTTCTCCCTCTTGTTAGATAACTTGAGCATATCACATGAATAAATATTAAATAACGGGTATTTACCTTACTCCAACTAGCGTTTTGAAGTCATCCTCCCAGGATCGCTCTATGTACTTTTGGAAATTGAATGCATTATTGTTGGACAGATGGGCCTATAAGATTTGAAAATACATATAGTTAAGATTAATAGGGAAACCCTTCGAGTTTCGGTTTTGGTTCATGTGAATCTGAAACAGATTCTTACTGCAATGAATCCATGGCACAAGGTGAGATAGTCAACTTTTGCTACCGAATTGAAGAATTGCCTGAAGAAACATTTCTATTCGATTTGGCATCCAATACCCAAAAAGAAATTAAAAAAGAATTATAAGAATTGAACTTCACACAAGTTAAAAACGTTTAGTTTGAATTTTTAAGTAGAAAGGGAAATAAATATAGTGAACTTACAACCCATAGCTGAACTGATGTGTCTGTGCAAGATTGCATATGTCGTCTCCCAAATGTTGTTTGCCTTGTAAATCTAAATCGTCTGGGATCTTATTCAAAATGGTTTATGCATTAGAAAAATTAAAAGAAAATCAGCAATGTAAAGGGGTGTTATCCAACGTGAATTGTTGTTGATGTTGCATGTTTCAAAAACAAAATAAAACCGGTGGTTCATGTGAATCTGAAAGATATTCACCAATGCGGGGTCTGGGGAGGGACACAACAGGTGTATGATGCCTTACCCCTACATATATATAGAGAGGTTGTTTCCAAGGTTTGAACCCTGATCATCTAAGTCACAATAGAGTAAATCAACCATTGCACCAAAGACCTTTAGACTAGAGATCTTTTTCCTTAGACAAGTGGCATTTTATTTTCTCAAGAAATAGCATCTCAAAGTGGTTATTCCAACTCTAGAATAAAAACTTCCTCCTCAGACATATGTCTATCCATTCAAATGATAGTTATCTCCACTCTCAACACTCTCAAAACTAAAACCAAAGACATGTCCTTGAATTTCTAGTTTAAAGAATATGTTTTTTATCTGGCTATTTAATATTTTGTTCCATAAATTATAATATTTATACTAATCTTTTTTTTTATGTTTTAAAAACCATCATTTTGTTGGTTTCAAAAAGATATATTGTTTTTTGAAACAAAATCAACTTGTTTGTGCTGATGGGCCCAATAGAACAGAAAACCATACCAAATTCTATTAGGTTTGGTATGGCTAGGATATCTAGATCAATTTGGTTTGGTTTATGAGAATGACTAAACTGAAATATCGATTAGGTTCTTGGTTCTAACTGAATTGACTGAATGGCACCCATATTAATGGCTTTTAGGTTTTCAAAATGTATTAATAAAATATAGAATTAAAAAGTTGCAGATCAGGTCAGGTCAGTATTGGGTTGAATCCTGTAGGGATGGGTCAAGTCAAGAGATTGCAATTTATTTGGTCCGGTTTAGGTGGGCAGATTGGAGGGCCAGGTTAGGATTGAGGCAAATTTGTACCAAACTCGACCCATTGACATCCCTAGTTCAATCAAATCAAAAGCATTTCCAAATGGGCCCTAAGTTGTTTTGAGTTAGCCCAAAACTTGAGAGGGGAAAGACAACATATGGTGGGTTTGAAAATTTGATTTCCATTAGGTTGAGGATTTGGGCAACATCATCCTTTGTCGTATATAATGTTGAATCTCAAACCTAAGGTTTTAAAAGGCTAAAGGTGTAGTTGAGGTGTAATGGCCCAAAAAGGTGAGGCATAAGTTCAAAATTTAAGAAAAAATTAATCAAAATTTGTAATTTGATGAAAATAAAATATAATATACCGAATTTAAATGATAGAAGGTACACATATCTATAAACTAGAAGTTTATAAGCAACAAATTTTGGCATTTAAGCATTAAGTAAAATAATAACTAATCAACATACAATTATAAACATTTCACATTTTATGTAAAAAAAAAATGTTTTAGAAGAATTGAAACATATGAAGAACCATCCATATAATTGATATTAGATTTATGATCATCCAATGGTTTAGAAGAAATAAAACAACTTAGTTGATTTGATCTATACAAATAATAATAATAATAACAATAACAACAACAAAAAAAAACAATTCAAATTTTGACAAATCGCCCAACCCAAATCGCCCAATTTGCACCCCTAAGTAAACAACCCAATTCCATACCTACAAGACACTCCAAACCCCCCTCCCCCTTTGACTAGTAAGTTTCCTCTAGTTGGACGGGCAGTCATCTTAAATTTTATTAACCACTATTAAAAGGGAGAAATCTTAATACAATGGTTAAGATTATTGGGTTGGATAGGGATGGGACCATTAGGTTGAAGGTTAACCTCAACTCTACCCAACCCAGCCCCACTTACACCCCTAAGCATGTGAGACCTTTGTCTCCTTCTATGGGGAAAAGCACCACCCCAGGCCCAGGGGTTGATGGAGGCATGGAGTGATGTTGCACTCTCCATGAATTGGCAATAATTATCTAAAATCAGGCAGCCGGCCTGAGAGGTCTGCTTGGCTAGCTGGTTATTAGGTCAGCAGCCCACATGCTTCTTGAATAACATCTTGAGTTGACGCAGAAAATTTGTATAGCATACCATTGGCAACCTGGTACTCGACCGTTTGTGTCTCTTTCTCCCAGGCTTTCCACTGCTTCATCTGATCAGAGAGCGAGAGAGACAGAGGCAGACAGACGTCAGTTCGTGGGGATAGATCTCTAGTTGCCTCGCTGACCGGAGAGCTTAATGAGATGATCCCAACATTAATTTTTAAAACAAATTCAACTCTGAAATCTAGAAGTGCGAAGTTTCGCGCTTAGAAAATTATAATTCAAAACAGGAAATTAATTAAGTCAGATGACACGGTTGCTTCGTACCTTAGCCCTTCCAAGAGCCATGGTGAGAAAGCTGTAAACAAGCTGCATCACTGCCAAGAAAAAGATGAACATTTGAAGCTCATGCAGCCCGTCTTGGCTTATTAGAGAAACCATGTCCTGCGCAAATAATAACTTATTTGATCAATCAACAATTACTCGTGAGTAATCATCTCTGTGTCTCATGCAACAGAGTCAGAGATGAGGGGTTGGCGTTGGAGATGAAGGCATACTTTAGCAGCACAGCTATCAGAAGTGGCAGTTTCATCCTCGTCTAGTAATCTTTGGAATTGCCGTGGACCATCTTTAGGGGCATCGTTTGCCCAAAACATATCCATGGAATCTCCACTGTTGAATTGAACATGTTTACTAGTTGTGGTTTTTATGGTTCCTTTACGGCATGGAAGCATGGTATCTGCAACTCGGGTGGGTATGCATATGGTAGAAACGGGTTTTTGTATTACTGTTAGGAGCAGCGACATGAATCCCAGAAGCATTAACTCTGTGTAAAATATAATCAGTTATGAGTCGATTCGACGATGGCTAGGACTAGGAGAAGCTGAGAAAATTAGGAAGTGCTTAATTAATTGTCTGTAGATGTGGAAAATTTGGAGAACCCCACCTGATTTAAGCCTTTCCACGGCTTCGTTTAATGCTTTCTTTCGATGTGTCTTGAGCCACTGCATCGATTAGTTCAATTCCATACAAATTTGTAAGACAAAGAAGGGGCAGGAGATAAAACGAATTTGATCGAACAATTGGTGGTGAATTTGATTGTTCTGCTTAATTTGCTTACGTTGCCAAGGAGATGAATGGAATGCTCGAGAAAAATGGAGATGGAGATGAATAGGAAGCAGACAGTCGCGAGTGCCCAAGTGGGCGTTTCTTGTAGAGAGCGTGCTGTAGGTGTGCCTTCTTCTGGGGGTGCCATTTCTTACCTGCAGCATGCACCTTCCTATTCATGGAGAAATAACAGACGTGACAGCATCGTCGATCGGTCAGAGGTTAAGACGAGAAGACGGACGAGACTGTTAATTACAAAACAGGGCCAAGGGGTTTGCCATTTTATCAACTTCTTCAGAGTTGAGAGATTGTTGGACTGGTGCGGTGTAGGTGACGTCCATCTATCTATCAGACTATGTACTATTTGAGTCTATTTCTACTCTTGCTTGACCGAGTGTAGTCAATAGGCTTCTGCATCGCGACGGGAGAGTCGAGACCGGCTTGCTCCGGTTAAGAGCCGGTCTTAGCACGTACTTGGTATTCATTGGCCATCCTGAGCCTGAGGTTTCAACTTTCAAGTGCTGTTAATATCCAGAAAATCGAACGATTGAATGTTTCAGCATCAGCTTTTCGTTTTCCTTGAATATCCGTAATAAATGTCATATAATAGTCCAAAACGGAAATTTTCTAAAATTCATCATATTTTTTCTTAAATTCACCATTTTACCCTTTGTCAGATTATCATCTTAAATTTTCTCTAAACCCCATGTCAGATTATGTATAAGGCAGTTGGGTGTTTAAGGATATTTTAGTCTTAAAAATATATTTAATGAGGCTGATTTATCATTCAGAGGCAGTTCGGTCATGAAATTTGCATTTATGTTGATGTAGGCAACTTCTATCTAGACCTGTTCATGGGTCGGGCCAGGCTAGGTTCGGGCCAGACTTTCACTCTGTATTAACAGATTTTTCTAAGGCCCGAGCTTGGCTCTCATAAAAAGCCCAAAGCCTGGGCCTGGGCCCGAGCCCGAAATTTAGCCCATACTGTTACTACTGCTGAAGTGGCTGAATAGTGAGAGAGAGAGAGAAATTATAAAGAAAAGAATAAAAAATGTATATATTAAATTATAAATATATATTTTAAAAAATATTATATTATTTATATATTTTATATAATATATAAAATACATGTTATATATTTTATATAATATATAAAATACATGTTATATATTTTATAGCGGCTGAATAGAGAGAGAGAGAGAGAGAAATTATAAAGAAAAGAATAAAAAATGTATATATTAAATTATAAATATATATATATATATTTCAATAAATATTATATTATTTATATATTTTATATAATATATAAAATACATATTATATATTTTATAAAATATATAATGCTGAGTCGGGCCGGGTCAGGCTCGGGCCGTGCTTTTTTGACAAATCCCGAGCCTGGCTCAAAACACAGTCGGGCTTACTATGTTAGGCCCGAGGTCAGGCCCGCGGGCCTAATTACATGACCAAGCCCGACTGGGGTGCGGGCTAGGCCATCGGGCTACCCCGCCCATGAACAGGTCTATTTCTGTCTTGGGGTGAGTATTCAATTTATTCAGTTAAAAACCGAACTGAATAAATCAAAATTTTTAAAACTAAAATAAAAAATAAAAACCGAACCGAAACCAAATTACAATAAAATCAAAATAATCGAACCAAAATTTTCGGTTATTTCAGTTAACAACCGAATTTAATTAATATATATATATATAATATTATATATTATAACTTATAATATATATACATTATTATAATATATTAATATATAAATATATAGAATATTATATAGTACATATTATATATTATATAATGAATTTTAGTTAATTCTGTTTTTTCGATTAATAGAATTTCTAAATCTGAAAACCAAAATTGTATAAATCGAATTAATCGAATTGAATTACCCAAAATTTGAAAGAGCCGAGCCATAAAACTGAAACCAAAATTTTTGATTCAATAATACGGTTTTAACCGAATAATGCTCACCCCTTTTGTCAACGAACAATAAGGATGCAGTAATGGATAGTGAATTTTGAAAAATAAAAAGCTCTGTGATATGGGGTTCCTTACGTACTTTGAAAAGTTATGGTGACTGATGAGAGTTTAGACATTTTTCTTAATCCAAGACCTCAAACACATAATCCAGTATTTTAACAGTCTATTACGTTTATCCAACAGAAAAAAAAAAAAGCATTGCAATCAGAGAATACTTTGGCTCTTGGGAACATTATTGGACATGACATGTCAACTCATTCAGTCTTTCTGTTTGTTTGTTTTTTTTTTGTTCAAAGGGATGTTGACTGCAATTATTCTTTTACCCCAAACCCACGGTAATAATGTATCAGGCCCAACTGCCCAAGAACGTTTCCAACATTACAACAGCCAAAGTTTTTCCACAAGCAAATAAAGCCTTATTTCATGGTCGTAACCTTTTCTGTGAGTTGATCATTTCTTACTCAACTGACGATTTTATGCAGTTTTGATATGGTAAAGCACTGCAATGTAAAGATTTGTCAGTTCACAACATCTGATTTATCATAATATTTGCATTAGAGCCCAGTAGCAATAGCCCCACCTATCTTTTCTTTCTTCTTACAGTCTCAATTTGGCTCAAGCCTTATTGAGTTTTTTTTTGTTTTTTTAACACTGAAGAAGGGACTTGGCTTACAAAACTTCATATTTAAAATCTTAACTCGATTCATACCTAAAGTCGACCCTTTTATATATGTTAGACAATAAAACCTATTCAAAGATCTCGCTTAAATTTCAGCATGCTGTACACATTATAATTAATTAAATGTGGTCTAGTGTTCATTCCTATCACCCCATTATAATTAATTAAATTTCAGCATGCTGTACACATTTTAAACCCAATGAGCTTTCATGTAAAACCTATTTAAGAACCTTAATTAACTAACTTAAGCTTTAGGTTGAATGGTCTGAAAATATATTAAAAAAAGAAATTAAAATAGAGTGCTTTTCGTAAAGATTCCAAATCAAACATCAGGTGGTAGATTTCACCACGAAATGTCACAGAGAACAAAAATAACGTCACATCAAGCACTGAATGGAAGAGGGTTGCTTTTGATTCACAAAATCAATAATTTTCCTTGTCTCCTCCGGTCATGAAGGGTAACCATTCATCTTCACATATTTAAATCAGATATATAAAAATGACCACAATATTCTATATTATTAATAAAACAAGTTAAAAACGACATTTTTAAATAAAAGAAAAGTTTATTATTGATCAAAAAGACCTAATGGACATAAAAAAAAGAAAACTTATCCCTTGACAAGAACCTATAACAATAGAGCAATAACTCTTCAAACATAACCATGTAAGCAGGGGTGCCAATTTCTAATAATATACAATATTGTGATGGATTTGATCACCCACTGGGTTAATTTAAATTGGTTGGATTGTGGATAATCATTGGGTTTTTTTATTTATTTTTTTAATTTTATTCATTTGAATGAAATAATTTATAATTAATGCATTAATTTTCTAGTAATTATTGACTAAAATTAGTTTTGTTTCAAAGCAATATACTTCACCCAAATCGACATAAATCCAAATCAATTTGACCCAAGTCCGAACCAGCTCAACTTGGTCTAAATACGAATAGACCCAATCACCTCAGTTCAATTTGTTTGGGTCGGTCAACCCAGTCCGAACCTGGCCCGACCTAGGGTATGTCAATCCGGGTTGGGCCGAATCCGAAACAAGTCGAGTGGGATGGGGTTTGGACCCTAAACCCGTCTGTTTGCTTTGCCCAATTTGGATCGTCCAGTTCGTCTCATATCTGTACAACCTGACTCGAATCCGGGCTGGTCCGATTTACTTCTCTTGACCCACTTTGGGCCAACCGGTTCGGTCCCAAACCCATGCACAAACCTGATATGGGCCGACCCAAGTCAATCCGTCATTGATCGAACCAGTCCGGTTTGGTCAAAACGAACTGATCCAAATCTAAATGGTTCAACCACTCTTGATGTGATTAGTTCGAAGACAATCCAATTAGATAGTTCAAGTTGGTCTGACCGGTTTGAACTTAAGTGGTTCGGTCAAATTTGAAACCCTAGCATAGTCAAAATGGTTTTGCCACTTGTGTAAAAATAACATGCATGTAATGTATTTTGAATCTTCACCACTTGTGTAAATAGCAATTATTTGTCAAGAAGGAGTTAGTTTTTTTGTTTTAAGTACACAAATATAAGATTAATGGGTTTGGACGGATTGGATTGGGTCAAAGCAAATTTGGGTTGAACCCAACCCATTTAATTTTATATAACTGACTCATTAATGGGTTGGATTGAAGCTCAACCCAAACCAAATCCAACCCAACCCATCCAATTGCCACCACTACATGTAAGATTAAAATTCAGTAACTTGAAAATAGTTTTATTTAACTTTTAAGTTTAAAGATATCATTTCTTTGTTTTTTTTTTAATTTTTTTATTAGAGAAATTGGAATCAACAGGAATAAGATTTCATTCCAAAAAAGGCTGGGAATGGCCATTCCATCAAATGGGGGATATCATTCCAGTAAAAATAGAAATGAATTTCTGATTCTGTCCAACCAAACAGCTGGCATTCGGATTCCAATTCCAGACCCCTATTCCTGGGAACCAAAGTGGGCCTCAGTCATTCGGATTCCAATACCAAATGACTAAAATAGAAAATTCTTAGCTTTAATTCAGTCGTCATTTCCTTTTCGTGGAATTTGGCCTACTTTAACGCAATTGTAATTGCTAGTTGTTAGTTATCAAGGGAGGGAAATGGATTAAGATAGTATAGCCTTTTTTATTCTGAAATCAATGGCATTTGAGTATACAATTAATGTTGTTAGCTAATTAACTACCCTTTTCATGAATTAGGAACTGTTCTCGGCAGTGGTTGGTTTTGTAAGCCCCACTTCTCTCTCATCCCACAATTTGTTTTTTTATAGAAAATAAAAGTTGAGGTGTAACACGTCGATTTAATTCCAAGAGCAAGAGGTGATCCATCTTACAGATTTCGATATTTCATGTAATTATGTTATCGGAGATTGTAAGTCTTGTTGCAGGTTTGACTTCATCTCTGATAATTCTAGAACCACCGCCATCCCGGTCCTGTTCGGATTAGCCGGGCTTCTTGGTTTCTCTGCTTCTGGTTCTTGGATGATTTCATCTCTCCCGGGGAATAGAATTGCTTTCGTGAAGGTGGGTGTCGGTCGTGGGGATAAGGAAGAAGAAACTTGGTTTATTAAGACTGCATCAATGGTGGTGCTCTCTGTTTTGGAGTGGCAACTTCCAGTTCCAGTTGAATGTGATGATTGATCTCTGTTCCTCTTCATCTTCTCCCTAACTCCACTGTGCCATTGTTTTATGTATTTCGTTGTTTGCTCTTCAAGTACTGCACTCTTGAATTGGGAACCCATCTGTGTCCAAACAACCAATATTGGAAGTTATATCAAGTAGGGGTTTTCATAAAATGGCTTGATTTGGTTTGAAATTCTTTAAAATTTTGTTTGGTTTCAGTTCTGTTTTCTGAATTTTAGAAATCAAACCAAACCGTAAACCGATATAATATAATAAAGTCCCCAAACTATATTGATGATTAATGGAATTGGTATTTGGGTCTTAAAAATATATTGTTCTAATTAAATTTGATGCTTACATAATATACCAATTATAATGATGGTTCAATGATTTTTATGATGACTAAAATACTATATTTGTGTTATTTATAGTTTTATAGTCCAAACCGTGTTAGAAATCGTCATAAAACAGTTTGGTTTGGTCTAAGAAATTCTCAGACTGTATTTAACTCGTTTGGTCTGAGATCTTTTTCAAACTGCACAGAATCAAACTGTGAACACTAGATAACAAGGTTGCCTCTAACATTTTTTTTTTTTTATATTGGATGTCTCCCTATTTACAGCGAATTTTGTTATTTAAAACTAGACCTGACCGGATGGTTGAACAAGAACTGGCCGGAACCGGAACCATTGTTGTGGTTCCATTTTCTAAATATGAACCACCTGCAGAGTTATATAAACTATTGACTTTGATCACAAACCAGTTCAGCCATGGTTGAACCATGAACTTTTGGAACCTGTTACCTGGTTCATTATTTTTGATAATTCATCAACCTATTAAATTATAACAACTGCTGTGGTAGTAAAAAACAAACAAACAAAACAGCTGTTTATGTCAAAGTTCAACAGATGCCTTACCTGTGTCACAAGTGCATAGAGAGGAAGGGTTATGTAGCTGCAAAGAACTTGTACAGTCACCCTAATTGAAAATTAAAAGAAAGAAAGAAAGAAAGAAATAAGGTCTTCTCACAAGAAGCTAAATTAACACTGGAGAAAGAATGATAAAAGACTAATGAACAAAAGAAAATTGCTGATATTGGTCCTTACGCTAATACAACCCTTGTGATGGTGATCTCAATGTGTTCATGGTAGCAAGAATTTAACCCATATTCTATCTGTAAAAATGATATACATGAACAAATTAGAAAACAAAGAACAGTTCTATCAGGCCATGTAATTTGTTTTCTTAATCAGAATTTGATGACAGAAAGGTCAATAACAACTCTACTTACGGTAACCCAAATGAAGAATGAGAACTCGAATGCATTCTGGAAGGATTTGACAAGGTAGAATCAATCAGTTTGGAGGTGAGACATCCTTAATAAGAGAGTAATTTTCTTGTCTCTTTGTGTCAAGAAGAGAATATATAATTACCATGAACAGAGTGAAATGTAGAAGAGTCAAGACAAATCTTGGGTTACTAAACCAGAAGAAGTTGTCATTGGGTTGCACCATAGGAGCTCCTTTGATCACAATGTTCTGGTCCTTCAGCTGAAGAGCCATCCTGGTGACAATGACTTCAAGTTTGGTTCCAAGAACTAACACTATCTACAATCATAATATATAAATTAAATGGTTTGCTGGGTAAACTATAATTCAACTAGAAATTAATAAATTTTGATGAGAAGTGAGAAACAAAGGTTTAATTTGCTTGTTGTAATACTTACAAACAATGGGATAAAGGATACCCAGAGATAGACGTTCCATCCTGGTTCAGAGATTATCCAAGTTTATGAATAAAGGAAAACTGAAAACATTAACCAAAACTACTTGAGATTAACATAATTCGATTCGATCTTACCATGCACGTCCACAAGCATGAAGATGATGACAAGAAACCACATGAAGTGACTGTTAAGGCAAAATTAAGAAGTCACAACTCACAGCAGAAGCCAGAAGGATATTTAGACAAGTCTACTAAAGATATATACTAAGATATATTTCAACTGTCCTAGCAATTTAATTTATGAATTAAATTTAACATGTTGTTTTAACATAAATTAGTGTATGATCAGGTTCTAATAGAAGAAGAAGAAGAAGAAGAAGAAGAAGAAGAAGAAAATACTACTGTGCTCATACTCCATATAAAAAACTTGAGCTCATACCATCGCACAACCACTTTAGAGGAAAATAACAGAAAGAAAGGAAACCAACATACCATTATACCAGTTCTTAATCAAGTATCTGCCTCTACCCCTACCTCTAGTGTTTTTGGCACGCCTACTGACCTTCATTTGACCTTTTCTACCTTTCCCCACTCCAGGTTCTTAATTTTGAAAATATTAGGTTCTATTTGTTTGTTTGTTTATTTGTTTGTAATGCAAATTTGAAGTAGACAAAATTTAGTAATTTACACGTGATTTAGGCCCCGTTTGGTTCGTGGGAATAGGGGGTCTGAAATCGGAATCAGAATGGGCTATTCTGGTTCCAACTGTTTGGTTGGGCAGAATGGGAATCCCATTCTCATTCCCATTCTTGCTGGAATGGCATTCCTCCATTTGAGGGAATGGTCATTCCCTACCCCTCCCTTGGGAATGAAATTCTATTCCTGCTGATTCCAATTCCCACTCTTACATCTCAAATTCAATCTCGAGACCACATAATCTTGCACCCTACGCCACTCCTAAATAGATAATCCTCCTTTTGACTATCATTCATTGTTTTTTATGTAAAGTGGAGAGTCCAGACATCTCATACATGATAGTTCCCAGTTTTATAGTGGATTCCAGCTCATGGTGAGATGTGTAGTGTCAAATCATATTGGAAGGGCGTTGGAACATTCTTGTTGGCAGGTTATCCTAACTATAAATGGCTGTCAGTACATATTACTTTCTATTTTATTTCCCACAAACAAATAAGACAGTCAAAAGTGAAAGAATAGTAAGCCCGAAGGTTACTACAGCTATAAAGAAACTAGGCTCAAAATTTCGAATCCACCATATCTGCAATTAGATTGGAATTTGCAACAAGCTCTCCTCATAGACCTCCCGATTATCTTAGTGGATGGTTCTTGGAGTGCCACCACACAAATTGCATCCACTGGTATATATATGTTCTCTCGTAGGTCTCTTCTTATCATTGCAGAAGGACAACCATGCTTGGCAAGATCACCAGCAGCAGTTGAGCTCTGGACAATGATTAGATGTTTACGAAAGTTTTTTTGTATGGGTATTAAAACAGTTTTTTGCTTTCGGACACAAAGGAGGTTTTAATGAAGCTGAAAGGAACAGACAAGCATATTACATGGGATCTACAGGCCTTATATGATCATATATATGAACTCTCTTTTTTTTTTGAAAATATTACAATTCTGCATGTAAATAGGAACTTAGTAATGCCAGCCCATGATCTGGCAAAACGAGCTAGGCATAAAAACTCTTTTGTAAATAGTAATGTCAGTTCGGTAAACTTAACTTGCCTTTTTTTAGAATCTTGTAAGAAAAGGACACAAATGTTCCCTTAATTCCCTTCAATGAATCTTTTACAGAGGAAAAAAAAAAAAAAAAAGAATCTACACTCAACCGCTTTTTTTCACTCGCACACATTTACACTAGTGCAAATGAATTTTGCACTGCAAATAAAAAAGATGAGAAACAAACTAGAGTTTAAATAACTTGACATTCAAATTGAATTATTCAAAAGTGGGCTTGGATATTTCTCGTTTACATTCAATCTTAGTAGCCTTTCCCCCTGATAAATTGCAATTAATATTTTAGGTTTGCATGAAGAACAAAGTGAGAGATAATTAGTAGCAGATTTTATTACCTGACCCTGACTACCACTTTGAAATCATCTTCCAAGGATCTCTTTATGTACTTTTGGAAATTGAAGTTATTGTTGGTGGAGAAATGAGCCTATAAAAATGTGAATTTAGCATTAAATATTTATATTATGGAAACATTCTCATGAAGATTATATACTTGCAGATACTTACTGAAATGAAGCCATGGCGCAAGGTGAGGTAATCGACTTTTGGTACAGAATTGAAGAATTGCCTGAAGAAACATTTCTGTTTCATTTTGCATCCATTAATGCCAACGAAAAAATAAAATGAAAAAGATTAATTGTGATAATCATAGATCCAACTCAATTAATTTTATATACATTAATAGAAAGCATGCATCTTAATTAGATTTCAAAAGAAAGGGAAATGGACAAATTATTAAGTGTGCTTACAATCCAAAGCTGAACTGGTGTCCTGGTAAAAGATTTCATATGCCGTCTCCCAAACGTTGTTTCCCTTATATATCTGAATCGTCTAGGATCTGAACCCCCCCCCCCCCAAAAAAAAAAAAAGAATTTGATCATTACAAATATTATATTCAGGGGGAAAAGAACAAATATTATATTAATTAGAATTTATGTAAAAAGGGACAATATCAAGGGCTTTTAGATCAAATTGGTGAGAAATATGTCTGATCACATTACATGATATCAAGGGTTTTTAGGGAATTGAGATAAGATTTGATGTATGAATTGTTATGATAAGGGTGATTAGGAGTTTTCAGTAAGGTGGAATTTATTATGTTAGGGTAGAGTTTGAAATAGAATAAGATAGACCACATAGAGTCTTAAGAGTTCGAGTTTGAATAGATTTGATCTCTGTTTTAGTGTATAAATATGATGCAATTATAACACTCATTAATACATTATTTTCTATTCTTCTTTGAATTCTAATGACCAACCAAAAAAGATAAAGCTGATTCATTGACCCTATGTAACTACACAGACAGGTGTAAATTAAAAGTTTGGGACGTAATTAGAAATTAAAATTCAACATCCGCATACTTGAAACCAACTCATGACTTGGAACAATTACATGTTTTTGAAAGTTCAACTGTAATTGCACATACCCTAGGATGGGATTGGGGAGCACCCAAACAGAAGGCCTAGTAAACTTTTGACAATGGCTCAAGACTTGAGGTTTCTTTTTTAATGTCCAACTACACTTATGTTCAAGAAAGAAATTGCAAATATCTAAATTTTCAACAAATCCCACTATGATATCGAACAAGTTGGAGTACCAAGAAACCAGCTGGTCCATATTTGATAAAAAAACGTGCTACAAATCTGTATTGCGTATTCAGTTTTGGAAACAAAATTATGGAGTTGGAGCTAGGAGTGTCAATTGGATTGGATTTCGTCCAATCCGATC
Source organism: Nelumbo nucifera (assembly GCF_000365185.1). The sequence continues at coordinate 4,650,726 of NW_010729111.1, read as the reverse complement.
CAGTCTAATGTGAGTCCATTATAAATGGATCAGGTCCAATCTAATCCAATGAATGTTTTGGATCAATTTGGACTGCTCCAATTCAATGTTTGGACCATCCTTATCTTATATCAATGGATCAGATATTAGCTTAATCCAATCCAATCCAATATAAATTTGTTATGGACGGACGAGATCCAATCCAATCTAATAAATATTTTGGACCAAATTGGTCCAATCTAATATGTCTTATTAGTCCGTCTAATCGTCCAAATTGATTTTAAACTAGACGAGATCCAATCCAAAACCGGTCCATTGACACCCCCAGTTGGAGCCTTATGCCCCACGAAGAGGTTTGTTTTACTTTTTGGGTTGGGCCCCTTGACGGTTTTGGCCTGGCTAGTCCATGCTACATTGCAGACCTGACAGTGCCACTGCCAATAGCAGGATTAAACCCATAAACGACCTCCCTTTTTTTATTCTTAATAAAAATCTCTACTACAGGCAAGACATGACACCGGAAGACTCTTGACCCATCAAATCCCCCTGTGAAATTTTTGATAAATTCCACCTAATTGGTTAGCCGTTACCACTTCTTTGATACCGCTGATTGATTACAAGTTTTCCCCTATCATGTCCCTCTGGTATCCTGGTTGAATTCTTATTTATTTTGGACAAACCCAATTTTATTCTTGGTCTTTGATCAATCAAAACACACACACCCTGAATATAGTAATTGATTGGATTATAAGTTTTTCTGGTATTATAGTTGAACCCTAAACAAGATCTTACATATTTGGGGAACCCCCTAAATCACATTTTGATTGATGGGAAGGAAATAAGATTTTACCATTGGCAACTTGGTAATCAACTGTTTGGATTTCTTTCTCCCATGCTTTCCAACGCTTCATCTGATGAAACAGAGATTTTAAATAATAATAATAATAATAATAATAATAATAATAATAATATCTCTTTAATTTTTACCTTAGCCCTTCCAAGAGCCATTGTGAGAAGACTGTAAACAAGCTGCATTACTGCCAAAACAAAGATGAATTTGTGAATCTGATGCAGCCCATCTTGGCTTATCAGAGAAACCATCCCCTGCAAGTAATAACAAATACTTGATTAATGTTCACATATAAGTACTTTTTTTGGGTACACTAAAGTCCTGTTTGTTCCAAAGAAATAAGCAATTGAAGATGCAGGCATACTTTAGAAGCACAACGATCCGAGGTGTCACTGCTATCTTCCGCTAGTCGTCTTTTGAATTGCCACCAACCCCCACTGCCGTTGTTAAATGGACTCCAGGAACGTCGTCCACCATTCAAGCGTTCATATACTACTCCATGCTTGCTTACTGTGACTTTCGTGGTTTTACTTTTATGGCATGGAAGCATGGTGCCTGCAACTCTGGTGGGTATGCAAATGGAAGAGATGGGTCTTTGTATTACAGTTAATAGAAGAGACATGAACCCCAATAGCATCAGTTCTGTTCCAACCAACCCATTATATATTAATTCAAATTTCAAGAATTCAAGGTCTAAAGTCTAAACAAACAAACAAGTAAAAGGAAAAATTAAAAAAAGAAAGGCATAATCCATATCTGATATCCCACCTGATTTAAGCTTCTCCACAGCTTCATTCAGTGCCTTCTTTTGACGCCTCTTGAGCCACTGCAAGGATGAATTCACGTTACTTAGAAATGAAACCGGAACAAATATTAATGAAGAGATGGATAAGGATCTGTTTTTGGTTGGTATATATGTTATGGATTTTAATTAATTGTTTGTCGATCGTACGTACGTTGGTAAGGAGATGAATGGAATGCTCGAGAAAAATGGAAAGGGAGATGAAGCCGAAGCAAACAGCGGCCAGCGCCCAAGTGGGTGTTTCTTGGAGAGAGCGTGTAGTAGATGAAACCCCTCCTGCTGCCCCCACCGCCATCTCTTCCTCCGGTGGTTTTCGTACGTTCTTGGTATTCCCTGTTCTTCTCTGGAGAAAGAAAGTTCAACTTCAACGGCATCGGAGAGGGAATGTAATGCCGGTGGTCTTTAAAATGTAAAATACTAAAATCTCTGCCTCAACTGCACCTGGACTAAATCTAAATCCTCCTGCCTTTATTTTTTAATGTACCTCTCAAGTCTCAACTAACCGGTGTAGGTAGCATCTCTATTCTCTAGTCTCTTGTTTGTTTGACTTAGGCAGCTTAATTTGTTGCGAGTTGCGACAACCTCCCACATTCTAGTAGCCGGCCTTGGCACGTATATCGATACAAAGACCTTTGCGACCTCAGGCTCAATGAAAGACGAACAGGTCAGCGATGCAAAAATAAATTCGAAACATAGGTGAGAGACTACAGACTAGGGAGTCGTAGAAGAGTTCACATCCCCGCCGTGCATTGAAAGCATGTGCCGATGATGACATCATCGGTTCTGGGATGATGATATCGGTTCTGATACATCCAATGTGGGAGGAGATGCGGTCTATTGGCATTGTTAATAATTCTGTGGAAGATGTGGGTCATTCAAAAAGAGACCGTATCTGCTCCTCACACTAACTTCACAGGTACATCCCACCATATATTAGGAACATCTCTTGTAATTATGTATTATTATTTATCGGAGATATTCCCAATATATGGTGGGATGTGCCTGTGAGGTCATTGTAAGGCATCCTGTGTGAGGAGTATATTCCAATTCCAACAAAAATTGTTACTTTGGCATTACCTTTAGTGGAATACGTTATCTGGACAACCAAGCTACAGCAACCAAGATCGGCTTCAGTCAGTACAAGGTCCGTTTGAACAGTCTTTACAGCCTTGTTTTAGGAATATCTCTATACTATATACTTTATTTCCTGGAGAGATATTCTCAATGCAAGGCTATAGAGGTTGTTCGAACAGGCCTTGCACTGACTGAAGCCGAATTGACAGCAAACAGATGAAAGGGAATTCATACTCTCTGGACTTTGGAGTCCTGAGGATCAAGGTGGTCGTCCCAGTTGATGTCATTGGCCGTTTAATTTAGGCCCTATTTGGCACATCTTTTTGCGTGGTCTTTCAGCTGCTTACAAGTCCGGAAGATTGAAAAATGGTCTATTCCCATTTGGTATGTGGAAGATCTCACCGCCAAAAGATGGGGTGCCAAAAAGACACGAAAAACCCGTTTTAGGCTGATTTTGGGAAGCTTCATTCGTTTTCCACGTTTTAATCTCACGTGGAAAGACCCAAAATGACGCACGAAAAGATGCATATCTGCCAAACGGTCTTTAGGCTACTCAGATCTTATGTCAAAAGTTCAATACGTTTATTAACCATCAGAGCTAAGAGAATATCTTCTAAAAAAAGATTTGCCAAACGGGCCCTTAGACTTTTAATTTTAGATCGTCTTAACAATCTATATTCTGTGGTGACGACGCTCACCCATATGTATAAAAGGAACCGGTATTTGTGCCTTACAGAACTCACCTCACAGCACATTTCAGTATTGAAACATCTCCCCACAAATCATTCACAGATAAAAGAGATGTTTCTGATATGTGGCTGGGATATTGGTGAAATTTGAAACATCTTCCCACAAATGATACACAAATAAAAAAGATGTTCCTGATATGTGTGACTGGGATGTTGGTGTGAAGAGCAGAGTATCATGGGAGAAATTTGACAGATTTTAATTGAATTGAGATCTTACTGTCAATAAAACACTTTCCAACCCTTCACCGACCCGCCATGTATGATGTGTGATTGTGCGGTGTGAGATTATGTTGGAACGTGTTTTGTTGGTAAGTGATCGGACTCGCATTAATTACCCGGTTGAACCTTACTCATTCCAACTTCTGTTTGGGCAACTCAAGTTCACAGTTTGTTTCCTTTTGCATGCTAACGTCATTCGAATTTGTCTACGGCATTGGTGTTTTCTTGTTCCATGCATCTAGAAGTCGATGGATTCAATTAGTATTAATTATAACAGAAAGTTTCAATCAAATTACCTCCGTTGAAATCAATTTTGTTGACACATTCAGTGATTCAGAGTTCGTTCCATACATCACTATCAGTCTTGGCAGCCATGTCAAACGCAATAACTAACTTGCAAGAAAAGAAATCCAGAAACCAACTTCTACTACTACAGGTACAACTGAGGAAGTTCGTTTTAGTTACTCCCTCCACCCCATGCATTCAATCATCTCTTAAATATTCTGTGTTTGGTTTGACCAAAGAGAGAGAGAGTTGTATGGGCATAGTCTAAATACAGTGGGGTAAATTTCTGAAACCTCCCTTATAAGAGTCCGAATCTACCATTCACAAAATGTGTCTCACACCATCCTCACAACATGTTCTGGCGCACATTGAAAATATGTCTCATATTTAGTATTTATTATTTATGGGGAGATGCTCCTAATACAAGGTAGGATGTGGCTGTGTGGCCTGTGTGGCCAGTATGTGAAGAGCAGATCCCAATTCCTCTTATAATTCTCTAACAATAAGCATGAAAATGTCTAAATACCCATGTGGTTAATTTCCATCAAAATGTTTACTTTTCAAAATTTCTTTTACGTATCAAAGGATACCCCAAACCCTTCAATCTCTTTTCCAAATTGATTTATTTTTTAAATTTGTCCTTCATATTAATTGCTCAAAAGTACTCAACTTTAAACTCTCTTATTTATTATTTTATTCTTCATAAAATCTATATTGTTTTTTTTATTAAAAAACAACCTCAACAGTAATTATATGAATATTTTAGACATTTTCCTGAATCTTGTTAGAGTATGCTAACAAAGGAGGTCTAATTGCATTTACCAAACTTCAGTCAATCAAAAAACATAAACTCCGCTTGTTGTGGGTTGGGCTTTGGTTTTGTCTTTATGCCTAAGGGCTGGACTTGGTTGGGCCTGCTCATTGGATAATGTCTTGTGCTGATGAAGTACTAACCAACCTGGGGAAGCTATTGATTGCATATCAATGGACAAAATGGGTGTCTGAGTCTCCTCCTTATGAGTGGTTGGTCCATGCTCCTCAACACGGACAGTTGCATCTGTGCATGTAACGGAGGGGACAAAGCGGGTATCTCTCCTTGCCTTCCAATTGTCGCTCCAGTAACCAGTGTTCCTCTCCAACCAACCCTTTATTGTCTTTGATTTATTTACTGGTAGTTAAAGTTTAAGAAGCTTTATCTGATCATTCACTTTGTTTGTATCAGTTGAATATTACTTTAATTAGTCTAAGATTTAACCGGTTAAGCCTAAATAGATATTCCTTTTGGCTTCTTCTGACCCCAACTGCCGGCGTTTTGTATGCATCAACTATCTTTGTTTTAGTTCTTTACTGCAACTGCTCAGTCAATGGCGACCGAAACGCAATGCCCATGTCATGTACTGCTTCATTTCAGTAAGAAAAAGACAACCGAAACCGAAAAAAGAGAAATCTGTGATGAAGGGAAAAAAGAAAAAAATCAAAAATATCAGTGAGAGAGCAAAAGTATAGCAATGACGTGCTATTTTCAATAAAAATCGGCACTTGTGTATTTGTATATACGATTGATACGGATTAATGCCGATCACTTCATTCCCATTCATCACTCATCCTCTAATCCCATCTAATACATCCCTCCTTTCTGTCGTATATGTATGCCCAAATGCAGCGCCAATTGCACCAGTTCTAGTCCTTTTGGAATTTATAGAATCCCAGACAAGTTTTGGGATCTGGGTTTCTTGTTTTTTTAATTTTTTTTTATTTGTTTGTTCAATTGTATTAATTGATTATGGGTTCGTCTCTGTTGCGAGTTTTGGGTTTTGTTTTTCTTTTGCTGGGTTACTGTTCTTCTTCTACTTCTCCTCTTCAAGACCAAGAGAGAGATAAGATCACCGAGTTGCCAGGACAGCCGACCAATGTTGGATTCGCTCAGTACTCCGGATACGTGACAGTTGATCAACAGGCCGGCAGAGCCTTGTTCTACTGGTTAACAGAGGCACCGGCAAGTCGTCGGCCCGAGTCGAGACCACTCGTTTTGTGGTTGAATGGAGGGCCTGGGTGTTCATCTGTGGCTTATGGTGCCGCTGAAGAGATCGGGCCATTCCGTATCCATCCCGACGGGAAGACCCTCTTCTTCAACCCCTACGCTTGGAACAATCGTATGTCAAGTTTGAGACTGACCTCTGTTCTCTCATCAAAACTTCTAAAGGAAAAAGAGAACAATTGGCGCCTATGTACGTAGTTCTAATCTCATTTTTGTGTGTTGCAGTGGCAAATATCCTTTTCCTAGAATCTCCAGCGGGGGTCGGTTTCTCGTATTCGAATACGTCATCTGACTTGTATACCGCCGGTGACCAGAGGACAGGTACTTTTATAAGTTCACATAATTCATGCAGAACTCTGTTTTTTTTATTGTTTCATTTCTTTTAAATTTGAATGTTTCCTGTAATTGGTATTGCAAATTTAGTGTTTTGGGAGTGTTAAACTGTAAATTAGTTTCTGTTGGCATCTGTAGATGATTTTGAGATTTCGTTTTTTTTTTTTTTTTTTTTTTTTCAATCTGTAGCTGAAGATGCGTATACTTTCATTGTAAATTGGTTCGAAAGGTTTCCCCAGTACAAGCATCGAGATTTCTATATTGCTGGAGAAAGTTATGCAGGTTTGAAAATTATTCCAAACAGAAACTAGTTTTTTAATTAGTTACTGTCTTGGGTGTTTATGATAATACCCCTGGAGCTGTTTTTTGTTCTATCTATTTCAGGCCATTACGTTCCGCAATTGTCTCAACTTGTTTACCAGAGAAACAAGGGGCTTCAGAATCCTTCTATTAATTTCAAAGGCTTCTTGGTAAGTCGATGAGAATTTTCTTTTACGTGTCTTGGACTCTTTATGCTCAACTGCAGTTCAACAATTATGTGGTTGTTGGCTTTTGTTCTCTCTTTTCAGGTTGGAAATGCTGTTACTGATGATTACCATGATTATGTGGGCACCTTCGAGTATTGGTGGATCCATGGTTTAATTTCTGATGCTACTTACAGAACTCTAAGAGTTGCTTGTGACTTTGGATCCTCACAACACCCATCTGTTGCATGCATCAAGGCTTTTGATGTTGCAGATAAAGAACAAGGGAGCATTGATCCCTACAGCATATTTACACGTCCTTGCAGTAGCGCGATATCTCTCAGGCGCAACTTAAGGGGTCACTATGTAAGCTCCCATGGACCTTGCCTTAGATTTAATTTTCTTTGGGGCTTCATCTCAGCATTATCAGTATCATTTGCAAACACTGAAATGTAAACCCCAAACATCTTGCATATAACAACCTCATATTGCAGTCTTTTCTGCCATACTCTGAAGTCTCTGATATTCTGAGGTACTACTATATTATCTCAGCTCATGGATATCCCTGTGTAGTTTCTTCCCTAAGCATCATTTAAGAGTGCTATCTTCCATAATCTGTGCAGGTCTTTAGAAGTACTGACAAGCACAGATGTTGGTCCACACCCTGAGACACTTGAATTTGTTATCTGAGTATAAGATGTGAAAGTCCTGTCCCCTCTGTGCCTCCATTAACACTTTCTGATAAGACTTGATCTTTCAACCCCATTGTTGTTTGGCTCATCATGACAACCCTGAACTAATATAATTTTGATGTCGACATGGCATGTTACCATCAGTCTAGCTCCCAGAGAGAAGCTAATATCACTTTCCAAGAATGCTCAGCATGCCAGCAGCTCACACAAACCATGCTGGCACTTTGCAACAAATGCCCCCTCCCTCCCTAGTATCCTAACAATCGAAACCAATAAACCTATTCAAGCTTTGACCAAGAGGTAAAAACCAAACATTCTGCCAATAAAGTTATATTACTCAACTGCTAAGAATGGGTAATTATGCAAAGAGATAATTGACCAGCAGATGGGGGTATTTACTTTATAATTCTATAGGTTGTAGATGGCAGGTACTTGGTGCTTTTGGAAGGGTGATGATCAGTGAAAGCAAAGACTGGATAATATCTGAAGGAACCAAAAAAGTATCATTTCTTTGGTGGCTGGACCATCAAGACAGACTTGCCCTTCTCTGAAATGATTATATTGCCAGTTCTTTGCTTTGCTACATAATGGTCCAAATTCATAACGGCTGTTTTACCCTTTGTCAATAATCAATATTTGTTTGTAATGGGGGATCAACTTGTTTAAGGAAGGGGAAGGGTGGTAAAAATCCTTCTTTTGGTTTTATTTGTTAGAATTTTCTCACTGCTTTTGTGCTTATGTTGACACTAATTGTCTTGTTCAAACTCAGCCCTGGATGCCCAGAGCATATGATCCCTGCACCGAGAGGTATTCGATAATATACTTTAATCGGCCAGAAGTGCAAAAGGCGTTGCATGCCAATTTAACTGCCATTTCCTATCCTTGGAAAACATGCAGGTATTGTACCATTCTAGAAGTTGGTTGAATTGTTGAATGTTTGTAACAATGCAGTTCACCAAGTTCCTTGTTGCAGTGACATTGTTGGGGACTATTGGGCAGATTCTCCATTATCCATGCTTCCTATTTATGAAGAACTTATTGCTGCAGGTCTTCGGATTTGGGTATTCAGGTAAATTCCTTTAACTCTTTACTTTACCTATCTTAGTTAAATTTGTTATTGATAAAAATATTTTGAATTTTCCATTATATTACCTGATTGCTTTACTTTTATCTCTAACGCCACATTTACATGGGTAGTGGCATTTATAAGATGTGCTTATAAAATAAGCAGCACATCATTTTCAAAATATTGCATTTTGATCAACTATATGTGATTTTGATTCATGAAGAGGGGTAATATTGAAGTAATCCAACGAACTGAAGTGTCTATATCTGCATGGATATAAGGAAAGACCAGGTTTCTCATCTGAACAGGATTAAAATCACTTTGATTTGCAGGGTTCAAAATGCGAACCCTGTAAAACAATTCAACTTTGTAGCTTTCTAGGAACCAAAATGTTACAATTGCAAAAAAAAAAAAAGAAAAAAAAGTGATGGTAACTCTACCAACTTGACTTGGTACTTCCATCTTGCTTGATAGCCATGATAGGTTACACTTGATCCATGTGACAACCCTATGTTTATACAGATCATACTTGGGAATTAAAATCTATTGTAGGGCCTATACTTCCAAACATCATCTAACCTAGTAAAATTAGTTCATCTCCAGTGACTCAGCTTGCATCCTTTGGAAATGATTTTGGACAACTTGGTCTTGTTAAATAAAAACATATCCGGTATCCCCCTGGAGGGTGTTATGGGCACCATATTAGCTTATAGGATGATAATCCCAGTGAACAACAACAAACTTCATTTCCCAGAATGGGTGGTATCTGCACAATCAGATCTTGGTTAATCATTCAATGACTGCTCTATTGGTTGTGGTAGGTCATGAAGTGATAGGTGATGAAAATATCTGTTCAAACTCACTAGTAATAGCATCAGCATCCCCTCAACCCTTTAAGGGTGTTGATAAATTTTATTTTTCCATACATCTTTGACATGATGTGGAAGCCAAGAAGGCCAAAAACATGCTGGCTTCTTCATATGGGATTGAAGCATAGCCAAAAACATGTTCTTACTTGGTGTCAAATTTCACTGTTCTGTCATATTTCCGTTTTTTCCCCTTGCCTACCATTTTTTGATGAATGGATGCTTATAGCAACATTCTAAGAGACACTGTGTACTTTTTTATATTATAATGTTCTTTATTTGGTAAATTGGTTCTTCGTAAGATACAAAGGCAATATCAAAATTTCATGGCCGTATCGGCCAGTACGTATCATATTGGTGGCTTCCTGGTATGCCCCTACAGGGGATGTTTAAGGGTCTGACCTGGCTCAGGGGGTAGATGGGCCTTAAATTGACCCCTCTGAACCAGTTTCAAAGAAAAACTAATATATATATATATCATAACCTCATCTTCCATAATCCATGGATTTCATAATGCTTCCTGTATCTGATTGTGGCTTGTGATTGAACACATTGTTCAGTGGAGACACAGATGCGGTAGTACCTCTGACTGCAACTAGATACTCTATTGATGCTCTGAAGCTACCAACAGTTATGAATTGGTATCCCTGGTATGACCATGGAAAGGTCAGTATTGTAAACTAAAATCTCAGGATTCTTATTTTAATCATCTTATGTGGATCCTCTCACAGCTTTTTTTTTTTTCATTCCTTTTTCTCTTTTACCAAGTTCCCATTTTATAGATGTAATTTTTGTGATATAGGTTGGTGGGTGGAGCCAAGTGTACAAAGGTCTGACCTTCGTAACAGTAAGGGGTGCAGGGCATGAGGTTCCACTTCATCGTCCTCGACAAGTTCTCATATTATTTAAATATTTCTTAGAGAATAAGCCAATGCCGAGCTAACTGGTTCTCTCTGATTCATCATGTTCCCTTCTCTATAAGCTATCTGGGGTCTAGAAGGAAAGAAATAAGTAGAGAAATTACCTGCACATCCAATTCATGTTTAGTGATAGTATTTGTTTTCTGGGAAGATTAGGAGGTTTTTCATCTCCTTGAAACAAATAATTCCACTGTTTTTTTAGCTTATTTATTCCTCTACACAGATTCATGTAAAAGTGTTAACAGATAAAACATTTAAACAAAGAAGTTAGTTAATGTAATACAAATATGTGAAATTGGTTATTCTTTGAAAGGCCAGTTCGTTTGCTTCATTTCATTTTTATGTTGAATATTCAAACTTGAGTGTAGCCTCATGATATACAAGTAGAGGACCACCCACCATTCCACCCGAAGGGGAAGAAAAAAACCCTACTCTTTAATTGCAGACCAATATGGAGGTAGTTTAATCCGTGTAGATTTATTGGGTTCAAGCTCAATCCTACCATGCCAAGAACATGTAACATTCCAAAAATGCTTAAATTTTTATTACACTTCTTTTCATTTATTATGTTAGGAATAAGGTGCACCAATGTTCTTTTATCCCTTGCTAAAGTTGCACAATAACCGATTTATCCAAAAAAGTGGCATTACTAAAATGATAATATTGTCACATCATGTATTAATTAGATAAGTAATTTACCAAAATAAGTTGTCTAGGTAAATAAGTTGTTCAAGAATCATTCTTTTTTGCGGGACCCATTAATACCAAAATAGGAATGGAGGTGAACCCACAAACTTACCCTCCCTTGAGTCCGAATCAGCTACCAACAAAATGCATTCCAACTATCTGTCAACATGATCTCACACCACACATCTCATACATGATGGGTCCCCACTTTTATGGTGGGTCCCAATCTCATGGTGCAATGTGCAATGTTGGTTTGTTGGACCAAGTTGGAAGAAGGTTGCAATGTGTTTTGTTGACAGAAAATCCTAATTCTACTTACTTCCCAAAAACGAAAGAGGCCTATCATAAATTAATAGGTAAATTTCTTAAATTATCCTTATGTTTTTGCAAATTGATTAAGTGTACTGTTATTGTTTGAAAATTGTCTAATGATACCTCTACTATTTCTGACAATTAACTATCATTAACTGTTCACATGTGTGATCAGGTGATTGTTGTATTTTTGAAAATTCCCACCTTACCCTTCGAAAATGCCCTCGTCTGGGAGAGACGGTTCTGTCTAAGTACCTTGTTTACCGGTATCAACTCAAGAGTGAGAGAGCGAGCTCAAAATTGGTTATCTCCGGCACTGGCACCAGCTTTTGCATACCAAACGCTGAATGCCTGTCCTTCCTAAGAAGAAGAAACCCTAACCATATTTCCTGAGGCATTTGCAGAGGGCTTTCATATGCTGAGCAGCAAACCAGTTATTAGATGGATTTACGAAGGATTGGAACAGGGACGAAGCCATGGCCACGAACTTCTTTGCATCTCTCTCCCTCTCTCTCTGTCCCCTTCGTTCTCTCCCTTGTTTCATCACCGCCGCTGCTGCAAGTTGCAGCAACGACGAACCCCTCCACGTCCGACCCCAGTTAAGTTAACCAGGATGCAACTTTGTGAAATCTTTATCCCATCTATCTCTCGGTAGACAGAAGGAGAAAGCTTTTTGTTGGAAAGGCTAAGACAATAGCATGAGAATACTTTGAAACCAATTGGATATCCTCCCACACCGGACCTCTTTCTCAAAGATGATCAAATACATCAAAAGAAGCAAAGATTGTTCAACTCAGATCGAATAACCAGAAACACCTAAATGGAAATATTTCTCCCATGGATCCAAGACAATTTCACCGATACCCATTTGAAATTCTCAAATAGATATTGATGATGTCGATGAAAAAGAAAACGAGCGAGAGAGAAGAGATTGAAGAAAGCCACAGCCGACCAGGGTACGCCTTTATGAAGAAGAGAAGCTAGTTTATAGAACCAAACACATTCTCCTTCGACGCAGCTTTGCTCAGGTCCTCTCTCTCTCTCCCTATTCCCTTCGTTCTCTCTCCTTCTCGCCCCTCTTTCTGTAACAGTGGCGGACCCCTCCACATCTGACCTTCCTCCACCGTCTCCACCTCCGGCCTCTCTCTCTCTCTCTCTCTCTCCTTCATCCCCTCCATTCTCTCTCCCCTGTTTTGTCACCACCTAGTGGAACCCTCCACCGGCCTCACTCACTCCAAAGCACCCAAGGGCAAGCTCTAAACGCCTCCACCATTTGCCACCTCCTCAAACTCCTCCAACAGATCCCGCCTCGCCCTCACTAGAATCTGCTGCCTCCTCAAACTCTTCCAACAGGTTCTGGCTTCACCCATCCGGCAATCTTCAGCAAACCATTCCCGTAAGACATGGGAAAGCATTCCAGTAAGAGAGACATGGGAAAGCATTCCGGTAATACGGGAGCCTTCCATGCCTCCGTTTATGAAGGAGCTTCAGCTTTGAAAAAATGTGCCTCTTCTTTCTTTAGTATTTTTGCCATTAAAACTGACAAAGAGCTTGCACCGGAGCTTAGGGCACTGGGACTGAGAGCGAGACCATATGGGAGGAACTTTGTTTTCTCATAGCTCATCAGCTGAAAAATGGCGAGATTCGTGAGTCAGCTGAAAAAAAGAGCTTGCACCGGAACTCTGTTTTGCTCCTGCTCGACAATTGCAATCTCTTGAACTTTTTAATATGTCTTAGGATCTTGATCGAGGGAGCAATAGGTTCAGCTTCCATATGCCGATCATCGTTGGCTTTGTCATAGGTGGCAGCAGTTGAATCGTATGCAATCGATCACCAAAAACCCTCTACAGATCGTGGCAATGTTCTGTAGTGGCCGCCGTCGCCTACGACGACTGGGCGTTCTGTTCAGATGAGCGAGTCTGCACATATGCAAAGCAAGGGACAAAAAGGTAAATTTAGCTTTCGATAAGATTTAGTCAATTGTAAGAAACATTTTCAAACAGTAGAAATACACTTAATCAATTCGCTAAACTATAAGGGTAATTCAAAGAATTTACCCTAAATTAATTTCTAACTACAAATTCTCCCTTGCTATATTTGCAAAAGGGCATACATTTCCTCCAAAAGTCCATTGTTTTGGCTTAAAAAACAATAATAATAAATCCGTAGCTCGACCAACAAAAAAGTGAAAGGTCTTCTCAAGAGAAGTGCAACAGTTGCAATTTATATTCTCAAATAATTAATGGGAGATCACTTGTTCATATGTTGATATTGTTTTTTTTTTTAAATCAAATATGTTGTAAATCCCCTTAATCTCTCCACATAATCCTCCCTTCTTCAAGCTAAAGCTATTAAAAGGATGTCTCAATTGACTACTAATCTCCATAGAGCCCATTTTGGGAAACTAACGACTTCATGTTCTATTCCTTACTTGTGTGATTTATTTCATGGAGAGATATTTCTAATGCAAGGCTATAAAGGCTGTTCGAACTATACAAACTTTTTCCAGTATTATATAGGGGGAGATGTTCCCAATTCATGGGGGTAGTGTGTTGTGGGCAGAGTTCTCATATGCAAGAGATCTGGAGTCGAACATGCCTTGTTTCGTTTTTGAATTATATATCCTACTAAGTTGAAATCCCAAGCCACAATAATTTCATGAGTTGATTTTTTTCTTTTTCTCACAGCTAGCTTTTTGAAACAGCAAGTGAAATATTTAGGGATGGCAATTTCCCTATCCCCATCGGGTACCTAACCTCCCTGACCCGATAGGGTCGGGGTGGGGAATGAAGTGTCCCCCCCCCCTACACACACACACACACACACATATATATATATATATATATATATATATATATATA